>JAUTWP010168037.1:0-10485 GCA_033042655.1 Cyathermia naticoides
AAAGTATAATCTTTATCACTAGCTATCTCATTAAGCCCTTCTAGAACTTTAACTTCATCAGCCGTAAAAACAGTAGGTACTTTATAACCTAGTATATGAGTGATATTTGGATAGATCATAAGAGCTGTAAGGATAGTGATAATGGCATAACGAAATGGCTTCTTATCACTTGCTCCTGCAATAATATAAAAAAAATATACTGCACTCATAGCTGCGATAGCAACAGCAAAAACTGTAAATCTTAGCCCTCCCATAAGTGAAAAAACTCCGATACCAATGAGTGGCAAAGCTAAGATAAAAGGACGATATCTTATAACCAACAACAGATATCCAATAAGAGAGACAATAACACCTACAGTTGATCCAGATATTCGATTTGCCATCGTAGAAAATGGAATTTTACCAGCTTCACGAACTGTTTGATGTACTTGGAAAAAATGTAACCCATCACTATCAATACCTCGACTTAGATAAGAAGATACTTTATTGTAGATCAGTAAAAATACATCTCCAAAATACATAAATCCTATAACTGCAATAGTTGCTAAAATATATAGAGATTTTTTCTCAAATACTCTATCTTTTATCATAAAATATACTAAAATTATAAGCAAAGATATAGCAAGATAATTAAATGGACTCGGGATAAATTCTCCCATAGGGAAAGTTGCAAGAGAGACTAAGATTATAGACTTATATGTGTTTGTTTCATCTCTATGATAAAAAAGTATATACAAAAAGTATATAAGTGCCATAGAGTAAACAACCGCCCGACCCTGATCATAAAGAAATGGATATACTGCTATCATCAGAGCAGCATAAAGAGCAGATTTTAGTGTAAAGTTTTTAACAGAAGATATAAAAAAGTAAAGCACAAACATTGGAGCCATCGTTCCAAACATATCAGTATCATAGTAGCCTGTCATAGTTCGATTGTAATAACTCCAAGCGATACTTCCAAGAAGTGCTGCAAAAAAGCCCCATAAAGTCGCACCAAAAACCCTTGCGATGAGTATGATAGGGATCACAACCAACGAAGATACAACAGAGGGTTGATATAGAGTGATAGTCTCCAGAGAAAAAGGTGTTATCTTTGCCGCCAAAACAGTAAAAAATCCTATACCATAATGAAGCCAATCATATATACGAGGATTTGGTTCATGTGAACCAAATAGAGCCTCTTGTGCCCCTGCTGCAAAAGCATAGCCATCATTTGTATTGATCATCAGCTGTCCATTGTAGTGAAATGGTGCATAATCAGAAAACTGATAAACCCAGATAAGGCGAATCGCAAAACTAAAGATATAGGCTAAAAGGATAAGTCCTAAAAGTTGTCTTTTTGATATATTTTCTTCTGGCAAGTCTAAGTATTTCATCTACTCTCTTTTTTTATAGTATTTTATATTTTGGATTTAAAGTTTTTAAGATGATATTATGTATCTCTGACATCATCTTATCATCTATTTTACCAATCTTTTTGATAAATCTTTGTGTTGAAAAATTTCTAACTTGAAAACAGTCAGCACTAGACTCCTTTGATAAGCCATATCTCTTAGAAGCTGTAAGCTTAAACATCCAAGGGTAATTTTTAAATACACTAGACCACTCAGTGATAGGAACGATGGTTTTCAAAGGCAATCTACCTATCAGATCATGACTAACCACTACAGCAGGTCTCTTTTTACCAATCTCTCTACCTACATTTGGGAAAAACTCTACTTCCCAAATCTCACCTTGTTTAATATTCATAAATATCGCCTACATCACTACTAAGCTCTTTAACAAACTTCATATATGCCTCATCTTGTGAGGCTAACTTTGCACCAATTTCCCAAGCTCTCATCTCTTTTTCTTCCAAATATACCTCTAATGCTTCTTTATATATCGAAGAGATAGATACATTTAACTCATCTTTTAAATCTATCAACTTCTCTTTTAGTTCAGAGGGGATAGTTACAGTAACTTTTTCAGACTTTGTTTGTATGATCATATCAAATCCCTTATATTTTTTCTTATTATACAACATATAAAAATAGCTGTCAATAGTGCCTTATTTTCTTAGTCACTTATTGATAGGTATTGGTAAATCAAAATATTTCACTATACACTTTTGCTTGTTGATTTAAATTATTTAATAATTAAAAGCAAATATTATACCATTTTATCTATAGATTTTTTCCATGAAAGCAGATGATAATCGCCAATCTTATCTATCGTATCGCTATCATCCACAACAAGATCACCAAAAAGCTTATCAAATGATGATATTTTATATTTTAAAAATTCTACGATCACTTTATGCATAGGTAAAATAAACGACTTTGAATTTTGAGCAAATTTCATAGCTATTGATAACTCTTTTATAGATGGAGTATCTTTATCTTTTAGCAAAAATACACCCCTCTTTCTACCTTCTATAATCCTCTTTAAAGCTTCTAAAAAGTTGTAGATACTTAAAATCGTTCTTTTGTTCTTATCATATCCCAAAGGTAGAGGAATCCCAATGCTAATCAACCTCCAAAGTGAACTCATATTTCCAGGTGCATCTTTACCATAAACTATCGGAGGTCTAACTATAGAAATAGCAAAATCATCATCTTCTATACTCATTAAAAAATAATCAGCTTTTAGTTTATACACCCCATAAGGTGTAGTTGGAAAAGGAGTGGTTTTAGTATCTATAAAACTATTATCACCATAGACTGCAATCGTACTCAGCTGTACAAACTGCCCCACCCCCGCATCTTTTGCCAAAATAGATAGGTATTTTACAAGCTCATAGTTATATCGTCTATGAAGTTTTTCAGTTGCACTTTTATTGTGTACTATCGCTGCAAAATTTATAACTACATCAAATCCCTTAAACATACTCTCTTTAAGATCAAAATAGTCTTTTAGTTTTTCATCTCTTTTTATAGTAGTAATCTTAAAATCATTTTGAAAAGTTTTTACAAAAGATTTAGCAAGATAGCTATTTGCTCCAATGATTAAAACTCTCTTCACCTGTTTCTACCTCTATATTTTATCACTGCATTAAAAGCATAACTAGAAAAGTAGTAAATTGCTTTAAAAAATGGTATCTTTTGATAATGATATATAATCTTCCAGACATAAGAAGCTGAGATTAGCTTGTTGCTAGAGAGTGAACTTTCTCTAACTCTATAATATGCCAAAACTTCATCTAAACCACCACCATACTCTATCTTTTTGAGTATCTCAAGCCAGCACTGATAATCTTCATGTTTATCCAAAGTAGTGTCAAAATAGGACTCCTTTACTACTTCTCTATCATACATAACAGTAAGACATCCGATAACAGTCTCTTTTAAAAGATCACTATATGCCAATCTTATTGGTACAGAATTTATCTGATCTATTGGTGTACCATCCTCTTTTATAGGAGAAAATGCTGTAAATGAGAAAGGGATATCTTCACTTTTCATAAAAGCCAACTGTATTTCAAGCTTGTTTTTATGCCACAAATCATCACTATCTAAAAAGGCTATATATCTGCCATCTGCTTTTGAGATAGCAAAGTTTCTCACTTTTGCTACACCAGAGTTTTTTGACATTTTATAAAGTTTGATTCGATTATCTTTTTTGGCTAAATCCTCTGCCAATCTAAAAGAGTTATCAGTAGAGCAATCATCAACGATGATAAGTTCCCAATCTGTATGAGTTTGAGATAAAACAGACTCAATGGACTCTTGTAAAAAAGGCTCTGTATTGTAAAGTGGCATGATGATGGAAATTAAATCAGATTTCATTTTTACCCCTTAAAGAAAGGGTCTTAAAAAGTTGTAACCATTCATTCATAATAGTGACTTTTTCAAACTTTTTTGCCTTTAGTTTTGCATTTTCACCCATCTTTTTTCTTAACTCATCACTTTTTATGAGAAACAAAACCTTATCAGCCATCATCTCATAGTCTCCATTTTTTATGAGAAAACCATTTTTATTATCATCAATTATTTCACTTGGACCACTTGGACAATCGAAGCTAACCACAGGTAAACCACACTCCATAGCTTCAGTTAAAACAAGCGGGAAACCTTCATGTCTTGAACTCATAACATAGATAGAACTTTTTAAATAATAACTCTCTATATCTTCTACACTACCACAAAAAAGGACTGATTTAGATATACCAAGCTCTTTGGCATATGATTTCAAACTCTCTTCTAAAGTACCTTCTCCATATATTTTCAATTTCCAACTAGCCTCTTTTTGTACTACTATCTTCCAAGCTTTCAATAAAAGGTCATACCCTTTTTGATAATCAAGTCGTCCAACTGAGATTACTACTCTTTTTTCAAGAGATGCTATCTCTTTTGTTTCTATAGTTTTAAAATTATATATCACTTTTAGATTATTTAAATTCCATTTTTTTGCATCTTGAAAAGTAAGTGGGGTTACAATATCATATAGAGAGTATATTTTCTCTTCTACTTTTCCCATACTCCATATAAAAACTCTTTTAAAAATATTTGATTCTCTATTTTGAATAATTCTATAATTTTTAGAAAAGTGCATCTCTTTGATTTTTGGTATGCTGTTATCTAAAAATGGCAACAAAAATGACTCTACTCCTGTTACTGCTACAATAATATTCGGCTTGATATCTTTTAAAATATTTTGAAATTTACTCTTTTGTAAAAAAATTAAATTACCGATACCATAGTCACTAAAATCTATATGTTTAACTCTTTCATCAAGAGGATAAAAATACTCTTTTTCTTTTTGGTGAGTCGTTAAAAGGAAAATATCATGAAAATCACTTAAATAGTTCATCTTTGCGATAACTACTCTCTCTATTCCACCCATATTTTCTAAAGAGTTACAAAAATATACTATCTTCATCTAGCCCTCTTTGTAAAATTTAGTCAAATAGTATGTATATAACCTCAAATATACCTTTTCACCTAGCAAGAACTGTATAAAATATTTTATACTATTAAAGAGGTAGTATTTATATTTTTTAAAAAAGTTGTCTTTATAGATGATAGATATATCATCTATCACAAACTTAAAATTTCTCCATGAGCCAAAATATGTTGAAATTCCACCAAATTCAAAGTTAGCTACTATCAAATCATGATAACAGTATCCTTCTGATAGAGCATTTTTAGTAAACTCTACATCTGCGGCTATTTTAAATCTAGTATCATATCTTTGGTGTTTATAAAAACTTTTAGGATAAAAGATAGCTTGGTGACTGGGTTGCCTATATCTAAACCAATCTCTCTTTTTCAGTTCAAAACTCTCATACCTGATAAATCTATAATTTTCATAATATGTAATAGCTTTACCAAAAAGTGTCTTTTTTTCACAACCTTCTAAATTTATAAATATTTTCTCCAAAACACTCTCATTATAAAATCTATCTCCAGCATTCATAAAGTTTACAAACTCTCCATTTGCTTTCTCCATCCCCTTATTCATAGCATCATAAATCCCACCATCTTTTTCACTAACCCAGTAAGTGATATGCTCTTCATACTTCTTGATGATATCCACAGTTTTATCACAAGATCCACCATCTATGATGATATACTCTATATTTTTGTAACTTTGATTTATGACACTTTGAATAGTCTTTTCAAGAAACTCTTCACCGTTATAAACTACGGTTATGATGGAGATAAGTGGGTTATTTTGATTCATCTAAAATCTCCTTATAAAGTTCTATATACTTTTGTGTCACAACTCTACTATCAAACTCTTTTAAAACTTTTTCTCTAGCATTTACACAAATTTTGTCATAGTTTTTTTGATTTAAAACCCACTCTATACCATTTGCTAACTCTTTTGTCTCAAAAGGTTTTGCTAAATAACCATTTTTTTTATGCTCTATCAAGTCGGCATTACCACCTACATCAAATGCTACAACAGGTATTGAACAAGATAAACTTTCCATGATGACATTTGATAAGTTTTCTTGCAAGCTAGGAACTACCATAACATCTACAGCACTATACAAAGTAACCAAACTTACATCATCATGAAGATGCCCTACAAAATGTGTTTTAAACTTACTTTTGGGAGGATTTTTAGGAGTCGAACTTCCAAAAACTACAAATTCGATATCATCTTTAGTTAGTTGTTCAAAAGCTTGGCTTAGTTCTTTGAAGCCTTTATTTATATCACTTGTTGCACTCATGGCACCAAAAAGTATAAGCTTTTTATCTTTTGGAAGATTCCATAACTCTCTTGATTTCGTTTTGTCATGTGGTTTGAAGATTGTTGTATCTATAAGATTTGGTAAATTTATATGTCTTTTATCTTTTAGTAAACTGCTCTCTTTTGAAGCAGTAAATATCCAATTACTCAATCCTACTATCGTTAAATCATCTATCTTTGTAAAAGTCTTCTTTTTTCTAAGCCATACTCTCCTACTTAAATCATGCTCTTTATCGCTCCCAAGTCTAGGACATGCTCCACAACTATCTATGTATCTTTTGCACTCCCACATGATATGGCATCCACCAGTAAAAACCCAGTTATCATGAAGAGTCCAAACGATAGGTTTTTTTATCTTTGAAATATCTTCTATCTTTAGCATACCACCACAAATCCAGTGAAGATGAACGATGTCAGGATTTAGCTTTTGTATCATTTTTAAAACACTCTTATTGCCACTCCATGCTGGACTAAAAAGTGTCTTTGTCCTATCTTTATAAAACCGTACTGGAAGCACATCTAAAGTCGGTCTTAAAAGATTTATAAACATCTCCTTTTTTGACCTAGCCCCTATCACACTCCAATCATCGCTATTTTTTCTCTGAACCAGCATCGTACTATCTATTCTCTCACTCAAAAGAGCCTTATGAAGCCTATAAGCAGCTCTTGCTGCTCCACCATCAATGTCTGAAGAATTTATGATAAGAATTTTCATACAGTTACTATCCTCTTTCGTTTAATCCTACCTAAACTTTTCATATCAAAATCCTCTGTCAACATCACTCTAGGAAGGCAACAATTTGAAAAATCTCTATGAGCCAAATAAACATTTCCATTTCTTGTAGTAGTTACAGTTTTAAAGCCAAACTCTTTTACTATACTAAACTCACACTCTCCTACTTCATCTCTACTGCCAAACGGATAAGCAAAATGTTCTACCTTTTGCCCTGTTTTCTCCTCTATTTTGCTATTTGCCTCTGCAATTTCATCAATTATTTCATCTTTACTTAGGTTGTTAAAAACATAGTGATTTAGAGTATGTCCACCTATGGTACATAACGGATCTGTGCTTATCTCTGTTATATTGTGCCAACTCATACAAAGCTCACTATTTTTACTATACCAGTCAATCTCATAGTTTTTAAAGACTCTACTTAACTCACTCTTTAACTCCTTTTGATTTAGCTTTAAAATTATCTCTCTTATTTTTAAAAATAGTTGATTTTTTTCTTTGATAGTTTTAGAGACAAATATCTCATCATCAAAAATCAATCTATCGTTTTCAAGTATTAAATCTTCCAAAACATACCACCAAAGAAGAGCCTTTTTATCTGGAAAAGATGTAGTTAGATAGATAGTAAACGGGATATTATATTTTTTAAAAAGAGGATAAGCTACCTCAAAGTTGTCTCTATATCCATCATCCAAAGTAAAAACAACCTTTTTTTTAACATCTTCTTGATTCATGAGTATCTCATGAGTCCTATCAAGGGAGATAAACTCATAACCATTTGATTTTGACTCAACTATAAACTTTTTCAAAAACTCGGGAGTTACTTTCATGTTTTCGTTTGGAAAAAGCTTGTTAGGTTCATGAGTGTGAACTCTATGAAGTGTAAATATAGTGATATTTCCCAAGTAATAGTAGTCTAAAAATGGTATTTTTAATAAAGAGTTTAAAAATATTTTTTTCATCTATTTTTTACTTGCCTTTATCACTATCGTTACTTGATAGTCCTTGTCTTGATAAAAGAGCTCATCATCTGTTAACTCTTCGGCACTGATACCTTGTAAAAAAGCTGTTGCGGCTAAAACATTACCATAGGTATGAACTTCTACATTTTTCTCGCCAAAAACTTCAGCAAAAGCTTTTTTTATAGACCTGTCTGTAAATCGCCAATAATCTCCCCATCTATCCATATCATAACGACTAATTTGCGATATACCAGAAACTGTAACAAGTGCTATCCCACCTGACTTAAGCATATAGTGCAAACCCTCAATAGCAGCTTTAAAATCATAGATAAAATTAAGTGTTTGAGTCAAAATAAAACAATCTATCTTCTCTTTTGGTAAGGTTTTAATATCTGATAAATCACCTATGATAGTAGCTTTTTTATTTTCATCAATGATATGCAAAACCTCATAACTATCGACATCTTTTCCAAACTTTTTTGAGTAGCTGTTTTCAGCTATCTCACAAACTACTCCACTAACATAGTGTCTATTCTTTTCTAAAAAATCCTCTATATATACCCTATCTATAGGAGTCCCTCTATCAAAAGCAAAAACTTTTGAGATAGGTTGTAGATTTCTAAGATTATGCCAGTTTGGTTTTTTAAAGAAATTTTTTACCAATTTTCTCATTTTTTGTAAAATTATTTTCATTCTAATAAATTCTTTCCAAAAAACATTCTTGATAATTTATTAATAACTCTTATAAATATATTTTTCTTTTGAGCATTATAAAAATCTCTAATTTTACTATTTGCTTCTTTGGAAGCTTCAACTTTTATACATTTGGCTTCGACTTTTTTATCCGTTATCACACCATCTATATCATTTGGACAACTATTTCCGCTACAATGTGTACCTGTATCATATCCAATATGCTGAACCAATGATTTTCCTGGATAAAAGGTTAATTTCTTATTTAAAAAAAATGAAGCATATATTCTTATCGCCCATGAGCTATTTTTACCTTTTATCTGATCCCTTAGCATTGCAACATATGAGTATGAATTTTCTACATCAAATTCATACTCAAGATTTTTTTGCTTAATCTCTTGAAGTAATTCTTTACCATTAAAAGAAACCTCATTCCAAATATCTGACCAAGTTCCCCACCCTAAACAACCTGTTTTATATGTAAAAAACAGTTCTGGAAGATTTTCTATATTGTAAATATGACCATGTATCATGCCAACCTTCTTCTCATCTTTATAGATATTTAGTCCATCATTCACAAACCTTAAAAAATAAGGACTCGTTACCAAATCATCCTCTAAAACGATAACCTTTCCATACTCATTGACTATCTTGGTCACACCATCTATGATAGAGTCTGCCAATCCCCAGTTTTTTTCTCTTTCGATAATTGTTACTTTTTTAAAACCATCTATTTGTTTGATATACCCTCTAACTTCATTTACACTATCTTTTGCTTTCTCATCTTTTGGAGCATCTGAGTAGATAAAGAGTTCACTTTCCTGGGCTAATTCATTTTTTAGTAAAGATTCAACTGTTTGTCTAGTATGACTTGGACGATTATATACAAACAACACTATAGGAGATAGTTTCATCTTTTTATAAATCCTTTGATTTCTGAAATAAAAACACTATTATAACGATAATTTAATAAATATGAAAAAACAAAAACTAAACCAAAAATAGTAAATATCCTTAAAAATATATTTGAATACAACAATAGATAAACATTATATACAATTCCATAAACAACAACAGCTATCAACAAAGCCCTACCTATCTGCCAAAAATACTCCTTTATTCCTGCCCCACACAATGGTTTTATAAGGATAAAATAACTCAAAATAAGTACAAAAACAATATTCCCAACTAGTCCCCAAGCTATTCCTTTTAGTCCCCAATGACTATAAATATATATACTCAGTGGAGAATATAAAAAAAGTCCAAAGTTCCACCAAAAACCAAGATCGGCTCTTCCTCTTGCTAAAAGTAGAGAACCAACAGGATTAATAATACTTCTTATCCCTCCAAAAATTCCTAAAATTTCAATAAGTGGTATAGCACTCTGCCATTTTTGACCAAATAATAGTGTGACAAGTTCTGGTGCTAAAATTATCATTGATATGTATATAGGAAAATTTATAGAGACAATAAAATTTATCATCCTAAGATATACACTTCTTAGCTTAACCATATCATCTTGTATCTTTGACATAGTAGGGAAACCAACTCTTGTGACTATCGGATTTATGATAGCTGCTGGTTTCATGATAAGCTCTTTTGCTATAGTATATATACCTAAACTTTCAACCCCTAAAAGCTTTCCTATCAAAATCGTATCAAACTGTGAATTAAAATAGTTTATCGTTCTCTCTCCCATCTGATACAATCCAAACTGTAAAAATTCTCCAACTTGACTGATATTAAAGTACCATGCTGGTTTATGCCCTTTTCTACCTATCATGATATATTGACTCGTTGTAAAAGCCGCACTTACTATCGCACCATAAACCAAAGCATCCACACCAAAACCACGATAAGCAAGGTATGAAGTAACAAATAGAGAGATGAGTTTATTTAATATAGTTATCTTTGCTA
>JAUTWP010168048.1:0-20287 GCA_033042655.1 Cyathermia naticoides
GTTAATAACAGTTTTTGCGTAGCAAAAAACATCTGCAAAACCCGTGTCAGAAAAAATAGCCTCTCTTTGTAAAAAAAACAACATCTAACATAAAACTTTAAAATATTTTTACTAACTTTACATCACTAAAAACTTATTACCTATGATATAACTATATAACCTAAACCAAACACACAAGAAACCAAACATTTATGCTTGAAGCCACTTTATTTTACGCAGCTGTCATTTTGAACGACTGCAAGGAGGAGAAATCTTTCTTTATATATGAGATTTTCCCTCTCTTCCCTCAGTATGACATTTATCGGCGTAAAAAATATTTTTAATTGATACTATTCAAAAAAATAGCAAAACAATTCCATTGTTATCAATTTATCTCCCGAAACTTCGGGATATCGATTCATTAATTTACTAAAACCAAAAAAAATGAAAAAACAAATTTTTTACCTGTTCCTTTGGCTCGCAATACCCATGCAAGCCCAATGGACACAACAAAACTCGGGCACTACCGAAAACCTCAACGATGTTTATTGCATTAGTGCCGACACCGTAGTAGTGGTAGGCGACAACGCCACCATACTGCGCACCACTAACGGTGGCACCGACTGGCTAAGCATTAGCAACCCTGCCGCCGTAAACTTACACAAAGTACAATTTGCCGATACCCAAACCGGCTACGCCGTAGGCGATGCAGGCACTGTACTAAAAACCACCGATGCCGGGGCAACATGGCAAGCCCTAACCACCAACACCACTGAAAACCTACTAGCTTTAAGTGTAGTTGCTACCGATACCCTTTTTGTGGGTGGTACCGATGGCTTGATATTGAAAAGTGTGGATGGGGGTAATAATTGGAATACGCTAAATGTTGGAATAAGCAATAATATTATTGATTTGCAAATGCTTAACAATAATATTGGATATGCTGTACCACAACTTAATAATTGTGAAGCACAAAATGCAATGATATTAAAAAGTATTGACGGAGGTATTAATTGGACTATTATAAATGTAAACATCTCAGCAATTAGTAAAATTAAGTGTATTGATGAAAATAATATATATGTACAAACTTGCAATCCTATTGGCGAGATTTATAAAACAAATGATGCTTTTGTCAATATAGGTGTATTGTTTAATTCTGACGAAGGAAAAATAGAAGATTTCTTTGTAATTGAAAGTTCTAAAATATGGATTGTAGGTGCCGATACCAGAACTTGTGGTAGCAATGATGCTTATAATGCTTTATTTGAATTCACATCCAATCAAACATATCCCACTATAACATATTTTAACGGAGGTGATCCTCCTTCTTATAAGGGAATTGATTTTGCCAATCCAACAGCAGGTTATATTGTAGGTGCATCAGGGGTAATTCGAAAAAATACTACAGGAAACAATGTTAGTACAATAAACGAAATTGATAATAAGAGTTTTAAAATTATACCTAATCCTTCAAATGGGCATTTTACCATACAATTTTTACAAGATAATTTTAAACCAAATAATTATACCATTACTGATTTACAAGGGAAGGTCATAATAAATATAACACCCTTAAAAAACAATCAAATCAATATTTCAACACTAACAGACGGCGTATATTTCATTAAACTTTATGATGGACAACATACTTATACCCAAAAACTAATCATCCAAAAATAACCTAATTATGAAAAAAATATTTTATTTACTCATATTATTTTGGGCAGGTTTTCAAACCTATGCCCAAGTTAATGGCAGTATCAGTACCCAATTAACTGATTGGCAACTAAACCAAAACGGTCAATATACTGATATTCAACAAATTACCCCCCCCAATTCAACTATTACACAAATAGCTTCCTTAGATAGTATTGGCGCACCCAATTTACCGGTGTTTATCCAAAACTATGTGTTACCTGCCGGCAGTACCCTAACCGGCGTACAAATTACCCCAAGTCAACAAACTACTTTTTCTGGCAATCCTTATATCCGCCCGGTACAACCACCTTGTATTATTGGACAAGAATGCGATACCATAGCACCTAACCCAAGCATATATAACAGTACTAATCCATACCCTGCACAACATATCAAAGTAATTGCAGACAGGTATATTTTTAACTATCATGTTGTTACGGTACAAATATGCCCCTTTACATATATACCTGCAAATAAGGAATTAAGCATATACCAACAACTCAATTTTAGTATAAACTACACTCAAGGTACAAATACTAATATCGATAAAAGTAGCCCCAAAATGGCGACTATAAATTATGATTTTGTTAAATCAATGGCTGTTAATCCACAAGATTTAGGTTTGCAAAGACCAAGTGCTAATCTAAGTGTCTTGGGAGCTACTGATAAACGTATATTGCATTGGCAACCCGATGCCATAGGCGATAAACCCGAATATGTAATTGTGACCAACAATGCCTTAAAACCTTATTTTCAAACATTTGCCAATTATAAATCCAAACGTGGTATTCCTACAGTAATTGCTACGGTTGAAGATATTTATCAAAATTATACAGGTGTCGATCATCAAGAACAAATTAGGAATTATCTCAAAGATGTATATCAACACTGGGGCACTGTATATGTTTTATTAGGGGGAGATACGGAGATTATTCCTGCAAGAATAGGAGTGAAAGAGTGTTATAGAGGTACATGTCATTTCAGAATAACTGATTTATATTATTCTGATGTGCACAACCAACATGATCCTGGAAACAATTGGAATGCAAATCAGAACTCTAATTTTGGATGGGAAGATGATGATAGGTTCTATTATAATCAAAATAGAGTTAGATATTATCACATTGAGGGGAATCCTGACAATTATTTAGGCAGATTGCCTGTTAGAAATGTGACAGAGTTGAATAACATAATACAAAAAATTGTTAATTATGAAAAAGCAACTAATTTAAATACAGATTATATTAAGCATATTTTATTGATGGGGGCATATTCAGATTATAATCATACTTCTCTTACTGGTACAGAATTAGGTCAAATTGATATGCATAATTTTCATATAAATACCCCTTTTTTAGATGACTCAAATAAATATTTTTTGTTGGATGACTATCAAAATTATACATGGGCAAATAATCATTCAGAAGAATTAAACAAAGTAAACGCTTTAAATAAATTTAATAGCGGTAATTATCAATTTATCATTCATATAGATCATGCTAATCCTTATGCTATAGGCGTTTCATCAGAAATGAATGGAGATTTATTGTATAATAGCGATGTTGATAACATACAAAATAACAATAATTATCAAATAATGTACACCAATGGTTGCGAACCCGGCATGTTTGATAAAGATAGTTTTGCAGAGCATTATATAAATGCTCAAAATACGGGTGGTATAGCCATTGTAGCCAATACCGGATTTGGTTATTTTGGTCAAACACAAATGTTTGTAAATTTTATGTCTGAATTAACAGAAAATAATAAAAGTGGGATATTAGGAAATGCTTTTGTTTCATCTTTAGTTCAAAGACATAGTCAAGCATTTAAAAGAACCCTCTTCGGCGACCCCACCATGATGGTTTGGACAGATACTCCACAAAACATAGCTTTAACCATACCACAAGATGTAACAATTGACAATAGCACAAACAATCCGTTTGTGGTACAACTAAACAGTTTAAGCCAAGAGGCACTTATAAGTATATACAAATATAACAATGTTACCCACCAAATAGAAATATATGGTAGCCAAACAGTACCGGCAGGGCAAACCTCGGCTACTTTTTACTTGCACCCCGATACCGAGGGGCAGTTATTGGTAACTGCAACAGCAAAAAATTATTTGCCTGCAACAGCCACTACCCAAATACATATGCCCCAAGCACATTTATATGTTACCCATGTAAGTTTTACCGATGCTAATGGAAACAACGCTATTGAGCCGGGCGAAAATATCAGTTTAAATATTACCTTAACCAATTCGGGCAATACAGATATAAGCAATATATCGGCACATTTACATCCTGATGATGCATTGCTTAGCCAAATTACGGTTACACAAGCAGACGATAGCTATACCGGCACCATTGCATCAGGTAATAATATCCATTTAAGCAATTACCAATTTCAAGTAAATGCTAATGGTACATTACCACATTACCTAAAATTTTGGTTAGATATCACTGATACGAATGGTTATAGTCATAGCGATGAGTTTTATTTAAACTTAGAACAAACGGGGTTGGCATTAGGTATGCGCTATGTAACAGATGCAAATGGTAATATAGTAGATACGGCTAATTTACAAGCTAATACCGAATACCATTTACATATAACTTTAAACAATATAGGCGATATTGAGGCGACCGGAATCAATGCTGACATATCAAGTAGTGCTTCATGGGTAAATCTTAGTCAAGACCAAAGTGTTTACCCTAATATTGAGGCACATGAAAGACAAACCAACACCACCGATTATGTGTTTACACTAACACAAGCGCCTAGTGGTAGTATACCGTTTAGTCTACAAACAACCAATGCTTTGGGTGTACAACAAACTTTTACCTTTGATTTGTTGGAAAGGGCGATACCGCAAATTGAAGGATTTAGCTTTACCTCAACCGAAGATGAAATAAAATTGCTATGGAATCCCATTTACGATTCTCCTAATCACCCCGACACCTATGTCAAAGGATACAATGTGTATCGTGCAGATACCGAGTCAAATAACCCCGATGATTATGAAAAAATTAACGACCGATTGTTAGAGGGTTCATCTTTATATGTTGATACAGATTTAGCAACTACAACAACTTATTATTATAAAATAAGCATCGTAACCATTTTTGGTAACGAATTGCCGTTAGAACAACTACATACAGAAAATGACTATGACAATGGTACGCAACATCCTGCTTATAAAGCATGGACAAGTCTTGGCTACCATACAGGTTTTCCTATACGTCATGCAATGACAGATGCTAATAATTCATCGCCAACAGTTGCCGATATTAATGGTGATGGCAAAAGAGAAATCTTTATCGCTAAAACCGACCATAGAAACGGCACACAAGGAACTGTTCTAGCCTATGACGAGCAAGGGCACGAATTGTTTAATATTGACGGTAACACAACTAATTTAGAGGGTTTTGCTAAAACCGAATTTGAAATATTTAACAAAGTGACTATAGGCGATATAGACAGAGATGGTCAAGCAGAAGTTTTTGTTACAAGTAGACAAAATGATCGAAAAGGTTATATTTATGGATATCACACCGTCGATACTCATGTAGATAATCATGATAAACCTGACCACTTATGGGGCACTTATGATCAAGCCGCAGGTGACTGGAATAATGATAATTTCATTGATGTAACCACTAATGGTGATTATCACCTTCGCGCCATTAAGTCACCTATCTTAGCTGATATAAACAACAATGGTACAGATGAAATTATTGTGTTAGATGAACATCAAAAGATTCATATTTATGATACAAATAGAAATGAAATATTTGTAGCAAGCATCCCTGGCGATCATGGGAATGCAGATGGCGAAGCTGCCGTAGGCGATATAGATAATGACGGATATAAAGATATAGTCTATGGTGTACAAACCCATACACCTGGTGCTGAAAATGGGGCGGTATATTATTGCTCACCTCATAATCAATCACAACCACAGCTAGTAAAGGAATTTACAGGCAAAAAAGGAGACGGTAAATTAATACTTGCCAATATGGATAGTGATGCCGAGATGGAAATACTATACAGCACTAGTGCCGACCCGCATTTTTATGCTTTAAATGCTGATGGTACAGCTGTGTCAGGTTGGAGTGCCAACGGTATTGCTATCAATGGCATTAGTGGTATATCTGTTGGTGACCTTAATAATGATGGTCAATTAGAAATAGTAGTTGGCTATGCCAATGGTTTTAAAGTATATGCACAAAACGGCACATTAATAGGCGATATCAATACTATTGGGCAATGTCAAAAAGAACCTATACTAGCCGATATTAATAGTGATAGCAGTATTGAAATTGTAGTCAACACAGGCAATAAACTAGATGCTTACCAATATACAGGTGCAGGTATTACACACTGTAACGGTTGGCCACTTTATCCCGAGTCTGATGAATTTTCAGCTTCACCCTATATAGGTGATATCGACGATGATGGCAAAAATGAAATAGTTATTGCTGATAATACAATTGCTGCTGTTATTTATGCTTGGGACACCGATGGTGATGCTAATAAAGTTGAATGGGGTAGTTGTCGTTACAACGCACAAAACACCGGCGCTTACCAAAGTATCGATAATTTAGACTTAACAGTCAAAGACGGTACAGATGATACAGGGCAAGAACCTAATAATATTACCCAACATCTTTGGGAAAGCACAGATATTTGGGTACGCAACCACGCAGATGGTGAGACACAACATGAAAACCCTGAATACGACCATCCGGTATATGTTTATGTACGTGTAACCAACCGTAGTAATGTAAGCTCAACAGGCGATGAACATTTAAAACTGTATTGGGGTAAAGCCAGTTCCTACCTTTCATGGCCCGACCCTTGGACAGGTAATTATACAGTAACAAACCCGAATACAGGTCAAAATATACAAATGGGGAATCAAATTGGTGATTTAACAATACCTATATTGCAATCAGGAGAATCACGTGTTATTCAATTTGAATGGCAAATACCTGATCCTAATAATTTTGTTGATATATCTTCAAACATTTGGCATTTTTGTTTACTATCTCGTATTGAAGCTACACATGACCCCATGACATTTTCGGAGACAACAGACTTGGGAGATAATGTTAAAAATAATAATAATATTGCTTGGAAAAATGTGACGGTCGTTAATGTTGTACCTAATAATCCACAAGCAGCTTTAACAGGAACAGTTGCAGTTGGAAATATAACAGATACAAATCAAATGTATTATCTTGAATTGATTAAAGACCCCAACGAAACAGGTAATCCTATTTTTGAAGAAGCAGAGGTTAAAATAAAAATGAGTGATGCCTTATACAATGCATGGAAACAAGGAGGTGAGATAGCAGAGAAAATTGAAGCGACCGATGATGAAAAGAAAAAATTGGTAAAAGGTGATGTCGTCTTAGACAATATTGCTTTTGCCCCTCATGAAATGGGCACAATTACGTTAACTTTCAACTTTTTGACAGAAAAAATGACCGATAAAGACAAATTTACTTATCGTCTAATTCAACACGATTATTATACCGGAAAAGTAATTGGAGGTGAAACATTTATCATTCAAAAACAACCACGTCCTCTTTTTATTGCTGAGGCTGATGATGAAGAAGTCGATAAAGGAGACATGGTTACACTAAGTGCCGAAAGCATTAATGAAGCAGCAATTTATAATTGGTACGATATGGATGGCAACTTAGTTTATCAAGGAAAAGACATGACCGTTTCGGCAGAGATGGCAGAAAAATTCAAACTAGAAGTAATTGCTACTGCTGATGGTTTTAAGGATTATAAAGAAGTTGAGCTCAAACTAAAACCTAGTCATATTGAGCAGTTAACACCCAACCCTGCAAACGGACAAGTACAAGTTACTTATAAAATCAATGAAGGTAATGATGCTTATTTAATGTTTATCAATATTTCAGGAAACAATGATGCTGTTGGAAATTATGTGTTAAATATTGAAGAAAGTCAAGTCGATATCAATTTAGCAAGCTATCCAACAGGTGTTTATTCGGTAGTTTTAGTTACTGATGGACAAATAACAGATATCAAGGAATTGATTGTTGAATAATATAAATTTATTATAAAAAATAAAGCCACTCAATCGAGTGGCTTTGTTTTTAAATTCTATTATTGACATCTACAACATTCATTACAATTATTAAAGAAACTATTTAACAGAAGTACTATCGACTACTCAATAATTAACAAAAGACTTGTGTAATTATGATTATTGTCATATTTTTGCACATTAAAACAATTAATCATGAAAAACACAACAAAACTAACATTATTATTACTCTTAATTGGGTTTTCCTTTAATTCGAATGCGCAACTTTTAAGTAAACAAACTAAAGCAACTATTGAAAATGTATCAGCAATTAATTTTTCAAAAAGAATAAATGAAGAAAGTGCTTTACAATTGATCGATATAAGAACAGAGGGTGAGTATAAAATTGGTCATCTTAAGAACGCCAAACTTATTAATTTTTATGACCCAGATTTTGCCAAAAACATATTAGCTGCCGGTCTTAACAAAAAACTACCAATTTATATATATTGCAGAAGTGGAAGCCGTAGCGGTCATGCTGTAGCATTATTTAAAAAATTGGGATTTGAATATATTATTAATTTAGCTTATGGAATTAATGACTGGAATAAATCAAAACTACCCATCGAAAAATAACCTAAATATGAAAAAAATAATATTTTTAGTAGTAATATTTATTGGGTTTACTTCATGTCAAAATGAAACTAAAGAATCCAAAAATAACAAAAAAACAAATAAAGAGGTTTCTAAACCAAGCTTTGACAAAAAAGCATACGAAATAAAAGGTAAAAAAATTGCTATAGAAACTTTTAAACTATTTAAAGGAAAAATTGAAGAAATTGGTAAAACAAACGGCTTAGATGAAGCTGTAAATTTTTGCCATAATAATGCACAAACTTTGACTGACAGCATTGGAAAAGCCAACAATGTTTCTATGCGAAGGGCTTCTCATAAATTACGAAATAGTAAGAACAAACCTAATATTGATCAACTTGCCGTGATTAATAATTATTTAGAACAACAAGAAACACACAAGGATTTAATCCCTATAGTTATGAAAGATGATAAAGGTTTTGTACATTTTTATGCTCCAATTAAACTTAAAAAGAAATGTTTACAATGCCACGGAAAACCTATTGAGCAAATAAACGAAAAAATATTAAAAATCATTAAAACTAATTATCCTGATGATAAAGCAACCGGATTTAGAGAAGGTGAATTAAGGGGCATTTGGGATATCAAGTTTTTACAAAAATAGTTTAAGGTTTATTATTTACAAAATAGAAATAACGCTTAAAAATCAAGCGTTATTTTTTTGCATATAACTTATCTACATCTATACAAAACAATTTAAAAAAAACATTTGGCACATAACAAAAATTGATTTAAATTTGTACACTCAAAAAAAGGCACCTTAGCCAAGTGGTTAGGCACCGCTCTGCAAAAGCGTGAACAGCGGTTCGAATCCGCTAGGTGCCTCAATAAAAACCGAAAACAATCTTGTTTTCGGTTTTTTTATGAACAGTTTTATATTATTTCTTAAATTAATTTAGTTACTTTGCTTATGTAATCAAATTACAAGTTGTTGAAAAATATTAAACAATTTATCAAAACAATGCCAAATAGCCCTGGTGTATATCAATTTATTGATAAACAAGGTACTATTATATATGTGGGTAAAGCAAAAAATTTAAAAAAACGCGTTAATTCATACTTTTCTAAAACACAAATAGGTAAAACCAAAATACTTGTTGCACACATTGTCAACATCAAACATATAGTTGTTGAAACCGAAACCGATGCACTATTGCTGGAAAATGTACTTATAAAAAAGCATCAACCCAAATATAATGTGATGCTTAAAGATGATAAAACTTATCCTTGGATTTGTATCAAAAAAGAAGATTTTCCCCGCATTTTTTTAACAAGACAAATTATCAGAGATGGCTCTGAATACTTTGGTCCATATCCTTCAGTAAAAGTAGCAAGAACTTTACTTGATTTAATCCACCAATTATATAGCATCCGTAGCTGTAAACTAAAATTAACTCCTGAAAGTATTGCCAAAAAGAAATTTGATATTTGCCTCGACTATCATATCGGCATCTGCAAAGCACCTTGCATAGGATATCAATCTGCTAATAATTACAACAACGATATCAAACAAATACGAAACATTATTAAAGGGGATTTTAAAATCACTCGACAATTCTTTGAAAAAAAAATGTTGAATTATTCCGAAGAACTTGAATTTGAAAAAGCGCAAAAAATTAAAGAAAAACTTGAATCTTTACATAATTATCAAGCACGTTCTACAGTCGTAAATCCGAGTATCAATAATGTTGAAGTCTATAATATTATATCTGATGCTACTACGGCATACATCAATTTTTTGCAAGTAGGGCATGGTGCCATTATCCGTTCTCACACACTCGAAATAAGAAAAAAATTAGATGAGACAGATCAAGAATTGCTAGAATTAGGTATTGTTGAAATCCGACAACGTTTTGACCTACATACACACGAAATATACCTACCTTTTGCTATTGATATTCTTGATGAACTCAAAAAAACGATACCACAAAAAGGCGATAAAAAACGTTTGCTCAAACTATCGCGTAAAAATGCCGTGTATTTTAGACTCGAAAAGGTTAAACAATTACAACTCACCGACCCCGATAAACACGTCAATAGGTTAATGAAACAAATGAAAGAGGATCTACATTTGTCTGTCGAACCACGTCATATTGAATGCTTTGACAATTCCAATATCCAAGGAACCAATCCGGTTGCAGCGTGTGTGGTTTTTAAAAATGGTAAATCTGTCAAGAAGGAATACCGTCATTTCAACATCAAAACGGTTGAAGGTCCTGATGATTTTGCGTCAATGGAAGAAATTGTAGAAAGGCGCTACAAACGATTATTGGAAGAAAAACAATCTTTACCTCAACTCATTATTGTTGATGGTGGCAAAGGACAATTGTCATCTGCCGTTAAAAGTTTGAAAAAACTTGATTTATACGGAAAGGTTGCTATTATTGGCATTGCCAAACGATTGGAAGAAATCTATTATCCCAATGATTCCATACCATTATATTTAGATAAGAAATCAGAAACGCTACGCATCATTCAAAAAGCCAGAGACGAAGCGCATCGTTTTGGCATTACTTTTCATCGTAAAAAACGAATGAATAGTACCTTGCAAACCGAATTAACTCAAATTGAAGGCATCGGTAAACAAACGGCCTTAAATTTACTACAACATTTTAGA
Organism: Cyathermia naticoides; assembly: GCA_033042655.1. Taxonomy (NCBI): domain Eukaryota; kingdom Metazoa; phylum Mollusca; class Gastropoda; order Neomphalida; family Neomphalidae; genus Cyathermia; species Cyathermia naticoides. Next base: position 11,022 of record JAUTWP010168048.1, read on the forward strand.
TCGGTCAAAAAAGTTAAAGTAGCAACTCTCGAACAACTTGCCACCGTAGTAGGAAACAATAGGGCTAAAATAATTTATAAGGGATTGAGAAAAGATAATTGATAATTCGTAATTCAAGGAATTTTACCGTAAATTTGTCCAACAAAAACGCTACAATTATGTTAAACAAAAAAATAGAAAAAGCACTCAATCAACAAATTAATGCAGAATTTACTTCGGCTTACTTATATTTGTCAATGGCTACTTACTTAAACGACAAAAATTTAGCCGGATTCTCCAATTGGATGAAAGCACAATACGAAGAAGAAAAGTTTCATGCTATGAAAATGTACGACTACGTATTAGAACGTGGTGGCACCGTAGTGCTTGATGCAATTGAAAAGCCTAAAAGTAAGTGGAAAGGAATTATTAATGTTTTTAAAGATACTCTGAAACACGAAGAGAGTGTTACTACACTTATAAATAATTTAACTTCATTGGCAATAGATCAACGTGACCACGCAACTGTTAATTTTATGCAATGGTTTGTTGATGAACAAGTAGAAGAGGAAGCAACTGTGTCAGAATTACTAGCGCAATTAGAATTAGTTGAAGGAAAAGGTAGTGGTTTGTTTATGCTTGACCGCGAAGCAGGACAACGTAAATTTACACCGCCAACTAACTAGACAAATACAAATGGAGAAGCCTCAAAAAATACTAGCATTTCGATTTTCAGCAATGGGCGATGTAGCTATGACGGCACCTGTTTTACGTGCTGTTGTGCAGCAAAATACCGATATTGAAATTTTAATAGTTTCACGTCCTTTTTTTAAACCTTTTTTCAGCAATCTACCCAACGTTACCTTTATTGAGGTGGATTTAAAAAGTCACAAAGGTGTTTTGGGCTTATACCATTTATTTCAAACTCTTAAAAAACTTGAACCCAATGCCATTGCCGACTTACACGATGTGTTACGCACCAAGGTATTACGCACATTTTTTAAAATATCGGGCTATAAAATTAATATAATTAACAAAGGTAGAAAAGACAAAAAACGTTTAACACGCGCACATAATAAAGTATTTAAGCCCTTACAATCTACCCACGAACGCTACGCCGATGTGTTTAGAAAATTAGGGTTAAAAGTTGATTTATCTAGCTTGACTCCTGCCGAAAAACCTGAATTAAGCATACAAGTAAAGCTCCTTTTAAATACTTTTGAAGGACAAAAATTAGTAGGTATTGCCCCTTTTGCCGCACATAGTGGTAAACAATACCTACTTGATAAAATGAAATCCGTTATTAAACAATTACTAAAAAAAGATAAAAATATTAACATCTTACTTTTTGGTGGTGGTACCGAAGAAAAAAAGCAATTAGATACGCTCGAAAAAATTGATAGAAACAGAATTGTAAACCTTACGGGAATGTTTCATTTTGATGAAGAATTACAAGTAATTAGCCAATTACATTTAATGCTAAGCATGGACTCTGGCAACGGACATTTGGCAGCTTTGTTTAACGTGCCTGTCGTTACCATTTGGGGAGCTACGCATCCTTTTGCAGGTTTTGCTCCGTTTAATCAAACAAGCGCACAACAAATCTTACCCAATTTGCAAAAATATCCACAATTGCCTACTTCCATTTATGGCAACAAGGTTTTTGATGGTTTCGAACAAGTTTGGAATAGTATTTTGGTTGATGATGTAATTAAAATGATAGAAAAGAATATTTGATTAATAATACTATTTTGCTATTATTTTTTTTACACTTCTTTTTTTGTGTAACGCTATTCTAAAACGAGACAGAGATAAATAAAAAAAGAACGCATTTTACTACGCTCTTTTAAATATTTTATAATCTGATATTATTCTACCAAATCTTCACACGTTCCTCGGGTGCTATATACATCCCATCTCCCTCTTTAATATCAAAAGCTTTATAAAAAGCATCAACATTTTTAAGAGGTTGTGTGGCGCGAATTTGCCCGGGACTATGCGGATCTGTCTTAATTTGTTTTTTAAGTGCCGCTTCTCTCGATTTTGTACGCCATATAGTTGCCCACGATAAAAAGAATCTTTGCTCGGGAGTAAATCCTTGAATTTTACTAGGACGCTTATGATCTTGATAAAACAATTGTAAAGCAGTGTACGCCGAATTAACACCTCCTAAATCGCCAATATTTTCTCCGGAAGTAAACGTCCCATTGATAAAAACTTCGGGTAAAACCTCTATTTCGCTGTATTGATCAGCTAATTTCTTAACCAATACATTAAACTGTTCAAAATCTTTTTCTGTCCACCATTGCATAAAATTACCTGCTGCATTAAACTTTGCTCCTTGATCATCAAAACCATGTGATATTTCGTGTCCTATAACGGCACCCATTCCTCCATAATTAACTGCTTCATCTGCTTTATAATCATAAAAAGGTGGTTGTAATATTGCTGCCGGAAATACAATTTCATTGTAAGAAGGGTTATAATATGCATTAACTATTTGTGGTGCCATACCCCACTCTGTTTTATCAACAGGTTTGCCTAATTTAGCTAAATTTTCGGTGAAATGCCATTTAGACACAGCTACACTATTGTCAAAATAAACGCCATCTTTTTTAGGAGACTTAATTTGTAATTTACTATAATCTTTCCACTTGTCGGGGTAACCAATTTTAATTTGTAAAGCATCTACTTTTTCTATAGCTTTTTGCTTTGTTTCTTTACTCATCCAAGGTAAATTAGCAATACGTTCTTTATAAGCCTTTTGCAAATATGTGATCATTTCTTTGGCTTTGGTCTTAGCTTCCGGTGGAAACATTTTATCAACATATAGTTTGCCTACCGCTTCACCTATTGAACCATTTACTGTTGCTAAAGCACGTTCTTCCAACGGGCGACGTTCTTTTAAACCTTCAAGCGTTTTACCATAAAAATTCCAATTTGCATTAGATATTTCAGTACTTAATCTACCTGCTGTGCCTCGTAATAAATTCCAAGTCAAGTAATCTTTTATGGTACTTATCGATTCATTTTTATAAATCTCATTAAAAGCTTGCATATATTTTGGTTGTGAAACAATTAATTGATCCACATTCAAATCAAAGGCATTTAAATATTTTTTAATGTTAAAATCGGGTGTTAAAGCAACTAATTTATCTACTGTCATCGGGTTATAAATATTTTCGGGTTGACGACGTTCCTCTTTGGTAAGTTTAGCTGTAGCCAATTGAATTTCTACATTCAAAATGTTTTTTTGTGCCTGTGCAATTTCAGCATCTGGTTTACCTAAAAACTTAAACATTTTACCAATATGCTCTTGGTATTGTTTTCTTATTTTTTTGGCATCAGCTTCATCAGAGACAAAATAATCTCGGTCAGGCAAACCCAAACCCGCCGGTGCAACATACAACACGTTTTTATTACTATCTTTCATATCGGCACCTACACCAATACCCATAAAAGCTGAATTAAGTATTGGCTCAATGTTTATCATATATGCCAAAACATCATCTTTTGTTTTTATATTGTTGATTTTTTTTAAATAATATTTAATAGGTGAAACACCTGCCTTGTTTCTGCTTTTTACATCAACTATTGAAGCAAAATAATCTAGTGCTTTGCGTTGATCGCTACCTTCTTTGTATTGATCATCATTTGCTGCCTCGTGTAATATTTTTAAAGTATTTTTGTCTGTGTTTTTACGTAATTCATCAAAACTACCCCAACGCGAACGGTCTGCCGGGATTTCTGTTTTTTTCATCCATTCGCCATTAACAAAATTATAAAAATCATCTTGAGGTTTTACATTCTTATCCATAAATTTCAAATTTAAACCCACTTGTTCATGTGTTTGTTTTTCTTTTTTTGTTTCTTTCTTTCTGTCTTTGCTTTGACAACTCATTAGCAAAGTTGTCGCAAATAGTATTATTGCTATTTTTTTCATCTTTATTAAAATTTTACACAAATGTAATGAGAAATTTTTAGGCAGATGTTAATCTTTTGTTAATGGCAGTCTATAAAAAAAGCTATATGTCAATTATTTACAATTTTTACTTTCTATAAACTAGAAAAGTCAGTTAAAAAAACACTTTTTTTTGTATTTTTGTTTACACACAAACGTATATTATGACATTAAAATTTCATATCAAAAACGAAATAGATACTCTACAATTTGTTATTCTAGGTCGTGCAGACAGTAATGGTGTTGCACCAACACCAGAGCAATGTTACGATCCTAAATCAAGAGAACATGTTTTGGCAGACACATACCCAAAAGAAGCTGACATGATTACAGAAATGAGTGCATTTGAAAGCGTTTTAAAAAAATACGGTGTACAAGTTTACCGTCCTGATTTACTTAAAAATGTCAATCAGATTTTTACTCGAGATATCGGTTTTGTTATTGAAAACACTTTCGTTAAAGCTAATATTTTGCCTGATAGAGAGGAAGAATTTCAAGCAATTAATTCAATTCTTGATAATTTTGATTGTCGCAATGTTATTCAACCCCCCGAAGAAGTACATGTCGAAGGTGGCGATATAATGCCTTGGAATGAATATATTTTTGTGGGAACTTATCGCTATCCAGATTACCCCAATTATATCACCGCGCGTACCAATGCTGCTGCTGTTGACTTTTTAAAACAAACTTTTCCTAATAAAAAAGTGGTGGCTTTTGATTTGAAAAAATCAAATACCAATGCCAAAGATAATGCGCTACATCTTGATTGTGTTTTTCAACCGGTTGGTAATGGAAAAGCCATTATTCATAAAGAAGGTTTTTTAGTTGAAGAACAATATCAATTTTTGGTCAATCTGTTTGGTAAAGAAAATATGCTTCATATTACCAAAGACGAAATGTATAATATGTTTTCAAATGTTTTTTCTATTTCGTCAAAAGTAATTGTCTCCGAACAAAATGCAACCCGTTTAAATAATTGGTTGCGTGAGCAAGGTTTAACTGTGGAAGAAATTCCGTACGCCGAAATAGCCAAACAAGAAGGTTTGCTGCGCTGTTCAACTTTACCATTGAAACGTCAATAATTTGGTTTTTATATTAAATAAAGTCATATCAATTTATAGTCCGATATAAAAAAATACAACATACAGATTAATGTAGTAATTTTGTGAAAACCATTTTTGTTATGCGATTAACCCATTTCTTATATCTTTTTTCCTTTTTTATACTATTTACTTCTTGCAACGAAGTAAAAGTTTCTAAAAAAACAAATGTCTACGAGTTTATCCCGCCACAAACTGCTTATGTTTTTAGCATTAACAATGATAGTGTCTTACACAACAAGCATGTTGTATTATTGCATCATTTTGTTAATAACAAACAGCAAAAATATTTAGAAAATCTGCATTTTAATACACCTTTTACAATCAATATTTTACAAAACAACAGCAAAATGAAAGGCTTTGTAGCCATTGGTGAAACTGCCGATGTTGATAGTATTTTTAATGGCAAGAAATACGAATACGAACAACATCAAATATTTGAAGAAGTTGTTAATAAACAACATTTCTTTGCTACACAAGTAAATGGACAAACATTGGTATCAAATCAAAAACTATTTATCGAAAATTGCATTCGTCAAAAAGAAGCATTAAAAAATGTTTCACAAAATAGTATTTTTAAACAAGGAATAAGCACACTTGACAATAATGCCGACGTAAATATAATTGTGCATTTAAACAAACTACAAAGCGATATTTTTTATCAAACAGATCTAAAAATTCCTACATCACAATGGGCAGACTGGGAATTTTATGACTTATTAGATGCCAATCAGCAAGTATATTCGGGTATGACAATGCAAAAAGATAGCATTGAAATGTTTATCAGTACATTTACGAATATCGAAGCTTATTCAAATACTAATAAACAGCTTATTCCCTATTCTGCTTCCGAAATTATTAGTTTTTCATTTGAAGATTATGCCAATTTTTATCATAAATATGCTTTATATTTCAAAAACAATGAACCTTTACTAAATAAATTTATAGGTTTAAATGCTATAACGTTTTTTTCTGAAAATAATAACAAAGCAGTTGTTCTTGCTACTAATAATACTGACGATTTTTTAGGGGAAGATCCTATAAAAGTGATGTCAATTGCAGAAACAGACATCTACAAATGTCAAAATAATAAACTAATTGATGCTTATTTTTCAAATTTGATTCCAAACCTTGAAACAAATTTTTTGGCAGTCTTTGACAAACACATAATTCTAACAGAAAGTAAATCCTATTTACAAAAAATCGTCAATGACTACCAAAATGACGCTACACTAATGAATGAGCCATCTTATAAAGAATTGATTGCTGAATTACCCGAAAACTTTAATTTTGAAATCATAAAATTCAGACAAAAAATAGGTGGTAATAAATATATTACAGCTCGATCGTATAACAACGATAATGGCAACATATTTGTCAACTATGTACTCAAACCTATTGGTAAAAACAGTAAGAATAATGTTGTAGAGCAAGTTCTTTCTTATGAATTGGAAGATAAAAGTATCAACCAGCCACAACTTGTTTTTAACTACAAAAGCAAACAATACAATATTATTTATCAGAATAACAAAAACGAAATTATATTAGTTAATTTAAAAGGAAAAAAACTTTGGAAAACAAAAGTGAAAGGTAATGTGGTAGGTAAAATTCACCAAATTGATATTTTTAGAAATCATAAATTGCAATATACCTTTGTTACCAAACATAACTGGTATGTTATTGACCGATTAGGTAGAATAGTTGATGGATTTCCCGAACATTTTATGCAAAAAATAACTCAAGGAATTAGTATATTCGACTACGACAGTAACCGAAAATACCGTTTTGGTATCACACAAAGTCGAAAATTTAGATTGTACAACAGTAAAGCAAAAAAAGTCGAAGGGTTTAAGGTCAAAACCAAAGATGATATTATTTATCCTCCACAGCATTTTAGAATTAGCAACAAAGATTTTATTCTGATACAAGACAATGAAGGAAAATTGTACTTACTTAATCGTCGTGGTGAAACACGTATCAAAGTAGATAAAACATTTAATATCACCAAAAACAAATGGGGAATTTACAAGCAAAAATTTATCAATATTGATGATCATAATAATATTATTTCAATCGATTTAAAAGGAAAAGTCAAAAGTGCAAAAGTAGACTTAAGTGAACATATTTTAAGTCAAGTAGCACACCAAACAATTGCTGCTATTTCTGACAATAAATTACTTGTCAATAAAACGATTAAAACATTAGATTTAGGAAATTACAGTCGTCCAATAATTTTCAAGCAACAAAAAAATAAATATATTTTACTGTCTAATGCCGATAATCACAGAATTTATGCTTTTGACCATCAAGGCAATACTTTGAATAAATTTCCAATTATTGGACAGAAATTACTTGATATACAATCGTATGAAACAAGTAAATACATTTTGGCTTACGACCAACTAAATAACTTAATCATCTATAAATTTTAATAATAATCAACATCACAAAACAGTATAGTCAAACAACAAAACAGTATTGCTTTTTTTGTATTTTTGTCTAAAATAAATAAAATGATACAATTTTCACATTCATATTGGGCATACTTAATTGTGTTTATGCTCGTTTTTACACTAGCAACTTTCATTACCGGACTTTTAAGTAAAAAAAAATTTTCGTATGCGAGAGATTTTAGACTTGCACTATTTACATTAATCGTTTTTTATATACAAATAGTACTAGGTTTATTCAATTATTTCGATTCAAAATACTTTGAAGGGCTTAAAAATGGTAAATTTAGCGAATATATGAAGATCGGCCACGACCGTCAAGCTGTAATGGAACATCCTGTTATGATGCTTATTGTCTTAGCATTGTTGCACTACGGCTTTAAACGAATGAAGAAAGCTAAAACCTCGCCTAAACAATATATTTCCATTATCATATTTTACGGTATAGGTTTCTTGTTAACTATGGTACGTATTCCTTGGCATACTTGGCTAAACTAATTTACTATGTTTCTATCAGTAATTATTTGCACCTATAACCGAGATCAACACATCGAACGTGCACTACATAGTTTGATAAAACAAGACTATGATAAGTCTGATTATGAAATTATTGTTGTCGATAACAATTCAACTGACAAAACACCTGAAATAATTAGAGATTTTAAAAACAATCATCCTGATTTTAATATTATTCTAGCCAAAGAAACCCGACAAGGATTATCTTATGGTCGTAACAAAGGAATTGCATTAGCTCGTGGTACCTATTTATCGTATATTGATGATGATGGTATTGCCAAAGAAGATTATATTTCGAAAATAAAACAATACACCGAACAATATCCGAACTATTATGCACTTGGCGGAAAGGTGCTACCTACCTACGAAACAAAAGAAGAACCGAATTGGATGAGTAATTACATCGAAAGAATTATTTCAGTTGTAGATTTAGGTAATCAAGTTAAAGAATTGCCTAAAATTTATCCTGTTGGTTGTAATATGATATTTAAGAAAGAGATTTTTAAGCACGTTGGTAGCTTTAATACGGAACTTAAACTACGTTCGGATGACAAGTATATATTCTTAAAAATTAGACAAGAAGGATACAAAGTGCTATACCTACCAAAAGTAGTCGTTTGGCATTTTATTGATGCATTTAGAACCACACCCGAATATGTCAAAAAAGTAAGCCGTTTAAATGGCGAAGCAGAATATATCCGTATTAAATCTACCGGTAAAAATTGCCCTTGGTCTATGATTTTACGCCTATTAGATTACTTGTTTAAAGTAAGCGCCAGTTTGATACTTTGGGTAATCTTTGCCATAAAAGGACAAAACATTAAAGGCAAAATGCTATTTATTTCACTTTGGAAACAATTTATGGGCTTTATTTCACGTCCGAAATTTTAAAAATAATAAGAATAATTAACATATTGACTGTCATTGCAAAGGAGGAACGACTGTAGTAATCTCTAACTATACAAGACCTTTGTGACTATAAACGAACAGTTACTCAAAGTTGCAAACTTTGCGCAACAGTTCATATTTTTGTCATTCCGACAAAACGACGATGATAGGGAGAGTGACGGAGGAATCTCAGTAATAAAAAGCCAAGCGATTCATTAGTCAATCCATCATCTAAAGAACAACCTCTTCACTCTAAACCAAAAAAAGTCCCAAGTTTTCACTTAGGACTTTATAATAAGATGGGCGGCGACATACTTTTCCAGCTAACGCTAGTATCATCTGCGCAGTCGGGCTTAACTTCTCTGTTCGGTA
>JAUTWP010168049.1:0-10485 GCA_033042655.1 Cyathermia naticoides
TAATATCAAACACTGTGATCATTTGTCACACTAATAGCATACCCAGTTAGAGAATTCCTATAGCTTCGGCGACACGCTGCTGTAAACACCGACGACAATAAACTTTTTATGAACAATGAAAGGTATTTACAAATTAGTTTTGCTAAACAACGAAAATAAAAATAAATAAATATTTTTCATTTGCCTAACCTCGAAAATTTCTGGTTATATGGTATGTGTTTAAGGTGTTAAAATGCTTTTGTAGTAATAATACAAATCTGGTTATCAACCACCTATATTAAGCAGCCACCTGTGTTCAAAGGTCACCTGTATTTTCTCACAAATCATCTAATTGAGTAAAATATTTTAAGCAGGCACCTATCTTAAGAGCCCACTTTTTGTTATTCTTAGGTAGTTGCTAATTTACATTTTGTTAGTCCCATCAGTGGATGCTTAAGACATGTTTGACTGTATTTCTATTTATTACATTAAATAGATTTTCTTTGCTAAAGGTGTTTAGAATCTGAATATAATAAGACTCAAATACAATATGGGCTGTACTTGTTAATTGAATGTTTATGTATTTTTAAAAAATTGTACTTGAGAAAATAATTGTTAATTGAAAGAAATGAATAAACCAAATAGGCTGTTTGTGTATTCAACAAATTTTGTACCTGAGAATTTTTTTGTTAATTGAATCAAATGAAAAACCAAATGGGTCATTCTTGTATTTAACCAATATTGTATTTATTAATGCAGAAAGGTACAAAGAATGAGCTGGAAACAGGGCGAACGTTTGCTACAATGTTGTCTGATCTGGATTTCCGCCAGGCATTACTGAATGTGCATAGTGAAGAAGCATTTATTAAAACAGTTGAGAAACAGATGCACATCTTGTCACAGAGGCAACGAGATTCCGACACTAAATTTCCTGTATTCGATGAAAAGGAAGATAACAATGTATGTGTATTGTCAACAGTGCGAGTGCTATTATATTATTGAAATTACTAAATGGATGTAAAGTATTTATTTTGACAGTCACAATATTTGGTAAAAAATTAGAAAATGCAACATTCATTGTTCTGTACAAAATGTTTTATTTCCACAATTATGTAATAATAAATTCATTTTATTGATTCCAAAAATTTCCAATTTTAATTTGTGTGAAATTTAATCAGTTTTTAATTTTTAATAGAAGATTTTTAAAATCTCATAAAAGTTATAGACCTTTAACTTTACTTCTAGATCAGGTTCATAGTTTGTGATGGCAATTAAAAATAATTACAGTGGATTCTGTCTAAACCGGATCCTTATGGGACCAGAAAAATATGCTGGTTTAGACAGAGTGCTGGATTAGTGTTTTTTTAGTGTTATAAGTCAATTTGGGACTGAAAAATGAATCCTATTTAGACAGATTTCTGCACTGTAGATTAATTATAAAATTAATGGACACCACATAAAAATGAAAATTCAGTACTTGTTGGTAGGATTTTTGCTATTGTATGGTAACTTATATACAAAAATAAAGGTTTAATCAACAGGGTATTATTCCACAAAGCCAACATCATTGTAAATGCCTTTGTCCTTTGTTTCAAAAGTTCCCACCGCATATGAGACACAAAATCATTTCAGTTAAGATGGTACCATAGAAAGCTGTTTTGTAACCACATTGTTTTATGTGTGTTAATTCATAGTTCATTGTAGCTATGACTGTTTTGTGGAACAAGGCCTCAAATATTAATTGAATCTTTTGGTTAATTTATCTGTTGTTAATTGGATTTGTCATATTATAATTGTTATGCTCTGATCTATTTTGTTTTCAGAAGATAAAATGTGGTGTGTTTAAAGGCCTCTATGGTGACCTGAAGCGACGTCTACCACACTACAAGTCTGACTATTTGGATGGTGTTTCTGACAAGAAGAGTATAGAGAAGGTGGCATCAACCACTTTCTTCCTTTACTTTGCCTGTATTCTGCCATCTATTGCCTTTGGAGTTCTCAATTCTTCCAATACAAATGGCATACTTAGTAAGCTTTTTCAACTAACCTTTTCAGTAACACCATATTTCTGTTTATCTTCACGTAGATGTAGTTTTTTTTTTTCACGTAGATGTAGTTCTTCTGAATTAGTTTAGTCTGCAGGGATTTATTTTTACATTTCTTAAAATCTTTTTCTGATGGGATATTTGAAATTCTTTCTGATATTTCTTTCATTCTTGAATATATTGATAATTTATGATTTTAATGTTATTTGGATGTTGTTACAATTTTAGATTGGTGAATAAATTGTCAGGAACAGTAAAAATAGATGTAGACTAATCGTTCAGGATTTATATAATAATTAGGTTTTTTAATTTATTTATTAATATTTCATCAATAAAGTATCAATGTAATTGCATGACTTAATTAATTTTCATAGTTAACAAAATTTGGTCATACATCATATAACAAACACTATTTTTTAAATTAAATTTTACATAATAATTTATTTTTCAAACTTACAGTGGTATGCAATTAAGGACTTTGTAAAATAAATATGTTTTCATGGTAAAATTGATACATTTTTCACAAAGGTTTTTTTAAATATAATAATATTTTAATTAGTTTGTTTAATAGATAATTGCATTTTTCAGCTGTTGAAAAGGTCCTGTACACACAGACATTCGGTGGTCTTTTGTTTGCTATTTTTGGTGGCACTCCCCAGATTGTTTTACTTACAACTGCACCTCTTGCTCTGTATACAAAAAGTGAGTACCAGTTAATGATGTTGGTTTTTGACAATCTTTGTTTTTTTTCAATTCTTTTAAAGGCATTTTTTAATGTCACACATTATTTTTTATATGCACTGCAGTGTTCTCGCTTCCCCATACTATAAATGCGCAACGAAAATAAATTATAGTTCATGAAACTCAAATTTAATTAATAAATTAAATTAAAACTCTATGAAGAAATTATTAATTACTTGAGGTTAAGATTATTTATAAAAATAATTGGATGTCATTATTCAATAAACATTATTTCGTACTAGATATGATCTGATCACGTGACTGGTCCATAATATAATGGCTGCCTTTCTTTGATTGCAATGTGATTTCTGCATTGACAATATACTGCCTATCATGACATCACATCGGATCAGTAAAAGGGTGTGGAAGATCAGAAAAGGGGGTAGGCTGTCTCCCTTAAATGGACCAGCAAGAACACTGTGCACTGTAATATTGCTTTTTCATTGTGTTGGTGATTATGTAATACATGTATATCACCTTCTTTGTTTTTTTGTTTTACCAATTTGCAGTTTGGGCTATTTTATGTTCCAAACAGTAATCCACAACTGGTTCATCAGAGGCTGTTGTTTGTGCTCTCCTGTCTATGAAAAAATTGAATAAAAAAACCCTTGATGCTGCTTGTCGGAAAGAGTACCATATGTGGCGGCAGTGTGTTTTCTCTTTAAAAAAAATCAGAATGAATATATGTCTGATGTCCAATAACTTATGATTAAAAAGCAATCAATATACTCTAATGGCATTGTTAAATAAAATAATTATGATAAAATATTTATGTTCAGTTTGAATATACAAGAATTATGGTTTTATATTTCAGTTATCTACAATATTTCTGAAGATTTTTCACTGAACTTCCAGTCGATGTTTTGCTGTGTTGGACTGTGGAATTCCTTCTTCCTCATTCTCTATTCAGTGTTTGACCTCAGCATCCTCATGCAGTTTTCAACAAGGTCATTTTATTTCTAGTGAATATAGCTCATCACCTTTTTGTTTTATTATAATCTACTATTTAACAACATGATTCTTGGTGTTTTGTTAACCTAAATTTTAGAATTATTTCATTTAAAAGTGTTAACAAAAAAAAAATACATATTTGGTTTGGGGCACCAAGATTATTACATTGAACATTTAATATTGAAAAGAGTTTGTTATAACTATATAAGATTATTTATTTAAAAGTATGTCATAGATGAGCTAGTTTAACAGATCCAGGATACTTAGAATAGCAGATTTATTGTTAGACATCTTCCTTGTCAGCTACTAATAATTCTTGTATATGTTTTGCAGATCATCGGAAGAAATATTTGCTTTATTTATTTCTATAGCCTTTGCCCAAGATGCATTCAAAAATACTGCTGAAAGTAAGTTGAACAGTATGAACTATATTTAAAGACAATTAAATATTATATCTGTTACGATATGTATTGTATTTTACTATACTATCCTCCGATTACTGGTTTTCGAACGGATAAGACTAGATCGCAGATTTTGCGAAATATACAAATTGAAGCTTCAAATTGTTTTTCTTAACTGTAAACTGAGTATTTAATCCATGAAATGAAAACTGTTCCTTATGAAAAGAACTTCCTCAATAACACGTAAGAACCATCATTACAAAGCTTGTCAACTTCTGGTAGCCATGTGTTACGTCATTAATTTTTGAACACCCTGAACGGAAGTTCCATATTTTAAATAAATTGACAGTAATTACCTCCCTTAGGTATTGTCGGCTGCTAGTATAATTACTAAACATAGCAGACATCCCTTCCTCGTGAGTACTGAAATTTGTGTTTGAGTGTTTTGGTGACTTTCTAATGATGGTGCATTTACAAAAAGTGTCACTATTTCACGCAAGGCAAAACGACATAATTACAGATATAGATGTCATTCATACGCACGTGAGTTTTACTAAAATAATTTTTGTATGGCTATCAAAAATAGACTGGCTGTCAATTTGCGACCCTTGATCTCTATATCGCGAGAAATCCTGAATAAAACGACTGTTTGAAAACTAATGTTCGAAAACTAATGATCAGACGATACATTATATATAAAACAGCACTAATGTGCATTATGTCACCAATGTATATCACGTAACTTGCCTTTATTGCAGAACCCAAGAATTTATGTCTGTTATGAAATGTATTGTATTTTACTTTCTTGCCCACAAGGTTATCCAGCTTTCTAATGGTGTTAGAAAAATCTGTGAAACTAAGGCTATACGATTTCTAAATAAGCTGTAAACCTCGGCCCTCACAAGCACATTTTCTCCCATGGGTTGGAATTTCCTTGTCTATACCTCACAATGGTGATACTGATAGATTCCATTAATACTACTTAGCACTAATAATGCATTTTATCATGCAATCATGACTTCCGGTGACCCGATAACACCTATCTGATAATTTAGTGCCTGGTAACACATAGCTGAAGCTTGCCTGTTACTCCATTATCTAAACCTCGCCAAATAAACATGATATCAAAAGGTAGTAACCTGATATTCTATATATAGAATTACATATATGTATCACTGATGTACATCACGTCACAGTTTATGGGTTCTGCAATATAGGCCAGTCTAACAACATGGTATCAGATGTGGTTTCACTAACAACATTTATTTTAGCTATCTCCACTTTTTGTCAAAATTTAGTTAAATGCATTAATATGACTCTGTTTTGTGTTAAATTATCTAAGCTTACTTGAGAATATTCCATTAGATATTACAAATTCCAAAAGGTGCTTTCTTGAAGATAGTATTATCGATGCAATCTTTAAATGCTGATTTCTCATAATCATAAACTATCAAGATAGCATCTTCTGGTTCTAATAGGTCAATTTATTTATTCATTCTTATAATATAAGTTATATGTGGGATGCTGGAAACCAAAGCAGTCCTATTAGATATTATTAAGTAAATGTTACCATGGTTATATGAAATGATTATGTTTAAACTACCTAACATAATTAGCCCTAAGACTACTGTATTTATTATTTTTAATGTCAGTTTGAGGGAGGGGGTTGACTAGAAAATCACTTTTGATCACATATAAATGAAAATCTAAACAAAAACAAAATAAATGACATACATGAATCATTAAAAATTATTTTCAAGGGTTTTTGTTGTTGTGGTTTGCAATCTATGTTCTACAATTATGTAAAAATCAACAAAGTCTGGCATACTTGCACACATTTACTATGAGTTGTTTAATATTCACTCCATCATCTTTACTCATTATGCTAAAAAAAATAATAATATTATTGTCGATTGTCAATTTTTCAATGCTATAATCGTTTTTCATCTAATATTTAGATTTTCAAGAACACTATAGCTCTCCTGCCTGTCAATCAATGAGTGGCTCCATCACCAACTTTACAACAGTGTCAACTACTATGTCAACAACAGTGGCAGCTACTATATCCACAACAGTGGCAACTACTCTATCCACAACAGGATCGACGCTGATGGACAACATCACTGGATCGACACTGATGGACAATGTCACAGAATCGACACTTTCAATGACTACTCCAGCATTGGAGACAGAGTGTTATAGAGACGTTAGTCTGCTGTATCTGTTGCTCTTACTCGGAACGTTATGGCTTGGAGTCACACTGTTCAACTTTACAAAAACGTAAGTAAAATCTTTATCATGATTGTATTGTGTGGCTCAGGTTAAATGGTGGATAATACCTTTCTAATATAACCTTTGGTTAATTCTTCTGTGCCTTTAGAAATCTGCCGTATCGCAACACAAGTTTACTTCAGTGTGCCTTTAGATGTATGCAGTATGGCAACACAAGTTTATTCCAGTGTGCCTTTAGATGTACACAGTATGACAACACAAGTTTATTCCAGTGTGCCTTTAGATATACACAGTATGACAACACAAGTTTATTCCATGGGTTTTTATTTTTGTGGTTTTCGAGGGTAGGTGGTTAACCACTAAAAAATCCCATGGCATTACATAATCTCTAGACACTGAAAGGGTTAATAAAGCTGAGATTAACCAGTAATTCTATGTGATTATTTTATCAGAAATATACAGTGAAACTTCTCAAAATACTTTTCAGTTTAGACTGTATTTATTATGAAATTATTGTCATGCATTTTATTTAACTATATTTTACTTAAATATAAATATGTTTTATGTAAATGTCAATTAAGATTTTTTTATATGTGACTGAATTATATTTGAAATGTGTGTTTTAAAAAGTATAAAGTACCTTATTTTACTTTATTCTATTTACAGGCCATATCTCACTGCTGGAAAGAGAGAAATATTTTCTGACTATTCGTTGCCAGTATCTGTTGTAGTTATGTCCTTTTTTGGTGCATACTTCTTCAGTGAAGTCAAAAGTAAGTTGATATACCTAACAGATTGTCGTTAGCATTTACCCTGCAATGTTGTAACGTGTATTTGTAACTTCACTATTCCTTGAAGATACTACAAGTCCTGATGGCCTCTATATTGTAGTACACAACTGCTTCATCAAAGTTTGTATGTGTTGTCTGTGGAAAAGTGCATATGAAAAAACCCTTGCTGATTATCAGAAAAAGTGTTTGCTGTAGCAGTTTGTTCTAAATGTGGACATTAAATTCTTTGACTTGACTATCAGAAAAAAGTAAACAATGTTTACTAAAAAAACACACTATCAGAATGACTATTTGTTTGACATCCAATTAATGTGCTCTAGTGGCATCGCTAAATAAAACAATCTTTACTCTACTGTAGTATGGTTGTGGTATGTGCTGTCCTGTCTGGGAAAGTGCATATAAAAGATCCCTTACTGCTTATCAGAAAGAGTAGCCTAGCAGCTGGTTTCCTCTAAAAGAAATGTGTCAAAATTACCATATGAATTACGTCCAGATGATAAGATAAAAATCAATCTGCTTCAGTGGCATTGTTAAACTAAACAAACTACTGTACTGTAGTAATAAAACAGAATTTTAAACAACGGTTCTAGTGGATGTAGCTTTGTAATTTGTGTCTCATAATGTCTTCTTCGATATACACAGCATTTAATTTTCTTCAAAGTGCAGTGGTCACATTTTCTCCAGTTGGATAAAATTTTCTTTCAAAAATTAAAACCTACCAGTCCAAATCCTCTGTATAGGAAATGAAAAAAAAATTAAATTAATATTGTCATTATTAAAATATCATGATAATGTAGATGTGTATATTTTATTAATTTTGTGGTTATAAACCTTTATGAAAAGCAATTATTTTTTTAACTATTTATCTGTCTATTCAACAAACAAATATTTTGTAGACCATGTTGATCTACATCTCATAATCAGTCGGATGACCATAGATTTATCTCTGTAATTTATATTGATTACACTTCTATGTACCTCATTGTTTGGTTTTCATATGTAGTTCCAATGTTTGGACTAGCTATGTTTCATGTATGTACATGTGTATAGATGTTTCTTTTACTACTGGTATATGTTCTATTTTAGTGGGCAGAAGTTTCAACTCGGACAGAGAGCCAAACCTGTTCCAGTTAATCACAATGGAAGATCTT
Source organism: Cyathermia naticoides (assembly GCA_033042655.1). Lineage (NCBI taxonomy): Eukaryota > Metazoa > Mollusca > Gastropoda > Neomphalida > Neomphalidae > Cyathermia > Cyathermia naticoides. The sequence goes on from JAUTWP010168049.1 coordinate 8,292, forward strand.
TCAGTTGGAGCAATATTTGCATGCATGGGACTGGGATTTTGTCTGTCCTTGCTGTTCTTCATGGATCAGAACATATCTGCAGCACTTGTGAATGCGCCTCAGAACAGGTTGGTTTGATACTATTTAGCCACAACAAAAAACTAAATTTCATCTACAAGTGTTCTCCAATGTCGGTGACCATTTTACCCCCAACACAAATTAATACATTTATTGTTATGAAAAAATTAAAATTTTAGATTTCTGATAGTTGGGATTCAAAGTAGTTGTGTCCATCTGTGTCACAGCACAATACAAACTAAGTGTAAGGTCATTGAAACTTTGATCATAGTTGCTTCTTTAGATATTCATTTAAAATATTGTAATTTTATTATCAAATCACTACTCTGTTATAACCAATATAACACCATTCATTAAGAAAAACTTCTTTTTTTATGACCAAGTTACACTTCTGCATCTATGAATAATAAGAGCTTAATTTTGTAACTTTAGTTTATAATCATGTTTGATGAAATACTAATAAAGTGGACTCTGTCTAAACCAGCATTTGTCTAATCCAAATTTCAGTCTAAGCCAGATACTGTAACTAGATCCCATTTAGGCAGAGTCCACTGTATTATTAAATAGTAATATTACTTAATAACCATTCCATTTGTTTAGAATAAAGAACACGCCTATTATCAAATAGTAATATTACTTAAAGTGGCAGTGTCTGGGTTTTTTAAATATTTAACCATTTAGAATATATCTTGTACGTTTGTTTGATATGCACCACGCTGCATTCTTCTGATGCAACTATCCCGCTGCACCATGTTTAGATCACGTGAATAGCGCTATGACATAGCAATGGCGAACAAGTGACGACCCGCTACACAGATTTAGCGTGTATTTCACGTTATCAAATTACGATACACCAAATCGTTGCATTAGACGAATGGAGCTTGGAGCGCATCAAACGAACGTACAAGATATATTCTAAATGGTTAAGTATTTTAAAAAAAAAACACTCCCACTAATAATCATTCCATTTGTTTAGAATAAAGAACGTTCTCTATATTATCAAATACTAGTATTACTTAAACCATTCCATTTGTTTAGAATGAAGAAAGGTACTGCTTACCACTGGGACTTGTTGGTTGTTTCAATTTTGAATGGGTGCTTGTCATTAGTTTGCTTTCCCTGGCTTCACGCTGCTCTGCCACATTCTCCACTGCATGTGCGCGCACTAGCAGACACAGAAGAACATGTAGAGCAAGGACACATTCATAAAATGTAAGTAGGTGTCAATGGTCAGGGCTTACACAGGAAATAATTTTATTTTAGCCAGTTTTTAGACCACAGTAGAATTTGTAATTGTTTAGGTTTCCTCTGTTTATGTCTATATAATTTGATTAACAGTAAACCTTTTGTTTTTGAACTTTTGATTAGCAAAAATTGTGAATTGATTAGGAATTATAACTACCCATGGCAATTTGTGACATGACACTGAACAAAATATTCTCTGTTTGAATTTAGATCTTGTGTCATATTGCTTCTATTTATGTATATTTAAAAGCACATACTTTATTTTTTTAATTAAATGGTGTTTTAAAAATATATTTAATGGATTTTTTTGTTATTTGTTAGATATTCACTGAAATTATTGTTTTGACCTTACTGGTGATATGCAAGACAGAACTTGTCTATAAAATCTTTTTCTTTGTCGCATTCAATTGATTTATGACATGTGTTTTAATTTCAGTGTTTTAAGAGTGAGAGAAACACGGCTGACTGGAATTTTCTCACATCTTTTGATTGGTTTAAGTTTATTGATAATGCCAATTTTATCCTACATTCCAACTCCTGTTCTGTATGGACTCTTCCTCTATCTGGCAGTCACAGCCCTGTCTGATAACCAGATGGCTGAACGGATAGCTCTGTTTTTCACTGAACAGGTACATTAAATTCAATGATGCAAATTTTATAGTTTTTATTATTATGACCTTTTTATTTACTAATAAATTACATGTTTAAATGTCTTGCTTAGAATTTCCATTTCAGTACTTACTGTTTTTTATTATCTCAATTTTTGTAAATGTTGAAAGTACATTTGTGACCCGCTCTATCAAATGAAGGCGCTCGGTGAAATTTTTCAAAATTGAGTTTTGTATATCGTTGGAAAGCTTATTCAATCAGCTTTCTAATACAGCAAACTGTT
>JAUTWP010168060.1:0-10483 GCA_033042655.1 Cyathermia naticoides
GTGTCAAAATGACCATATGAATGATGTCCAATAACCGATGATGATAAAAATCAATGTGTTCCAGTGGCGTCGTTAAATAAAACAAACTTTACTTTTAATTATTGCTAATCAAAATATGATCATTGCAATGTTACTAAACTTTGTGTTTTTGTTTCAGGCAATACGGATATTGTGTCTTTAGCACAAGATTTGCATAACACGCTTGATGGCATGTCGACCTTTGACCTCATGAGTAGGGTGGATCAATTATTGCAGCCACTGCGTAATGAAAATATCACTCTCAATCGGTAAGTTAGTTGACATCCACGTAATAATAAAAATATTACTCTTAATCGGGTGGTTAGTTAACCTCCACTTGACAATAAAAATATTACTCTTAATCGGGTGGTTAGTTAATATCCACTTAATGATAAAAATATCACTCTTAATCGGTAAGTTTGTTAACATTCACTTAATGATAAAAATATTGCTCTTAATTGGTTTGTTAACATCCACGTAATAATAAAAATATCACTCTCAATCGGTAAGTTAAGAACATCCATGTAATAATAAAAATATTGCTCTTAATCTCCACTTCATAATGAAAGGTAGTGGGATGTAGCTCAAAAAATTGGTGACCTTTGAATACAGGTGGCTGCGTAATACAGGTTATATTGTACAAAATTAGCTGATTAGGGGAAAAGTAAAGGTGACTTTGAAGACAGGTGGCTGCTTAATACAGGTTATATTGTACTAAATTAGCTGATTAGGGGAAAAATAAAGGTGACTGAAGACAGGTGGCTTCTTAATACAGATGGCCACTTGAGCAAGTTTGACTGTATGTCAGAAGAATTCTAAAGATTAACAATTTTATTTGTGATTTCAGGAGAATTAAAACATTGAATCAGCAACTGAGGGAGAGAGAGAGAATGGAGAGAGAATCGAGCTCCCTTGGGGTCAATTTTGAATGTGAGTTTTATTCTAGACAGCAGTATTACACAATTCCCAATTTCCGACACCCATAAAACAGGCCTGCACAAATTACGCGAACGATCGTTTCGTTTGTGCACCGCTCGTGCAGTTTGCGTTGCCGTAACCCATTTTTCGTTCACTCCCAAATAGATGATTTTTTTTTCGGATTTGACAACACGTTTTACTATCAAAGAGTAGCTCATTCGATATCGTGCCCGCCTTTGAAGCGGTCGTTCATCAGTTTGATCCTTCTCAGTGGAACCAGCTGCAGATTGGGCCATTTAATTCATATTACAACTTTGTTTTCATTTTAGTTGAAGCATTGTTGATCAGATTTGTATTTCACACTTTTTTATTACATGCTCTGAACAGATAGCTGACAAAGAAACACTCTTGTCACTGGTTGATGTCGCTGGTTGATGTCGCTGGTTCATGTCGCTGGTTCATGTCACTGGTTGATGTCACTGGTTAGAATTGTGAAGAGATTTATAAATGTTTTCTTGTTTCAGTGTTAAACCTACAGGCGGACAACGTTTCTCTAAACAGACAACTGAGAAACACGAGAGTGTCGCTCGCTTCATGTCGCTGGTTGATGTCACTGGTTGATGTCACTGGTTGATGTCACTGGTTAGAATTGGGAAGAGATTTATAAATGATGTTTTCTTGTTTCAGTGTTAAACCTACAGGCGGACAACGTTTCTCTAAACAGACAGCTGAGAGAGAAACACGAGAGTGTCGCTCGCTTCATGTCGCTGGTTGATGAGTTACAGCAGGAGAAAGATCAGGTTAAAAAGGAGCGTCAGCAGTTGATCGTCATACTCGATGAAAAGGTCAGTACACTAAAAAAGTAAAGTTTGTTTTGTCTATGTATACGTTACTGGAATCTCTTCGTATGTAGCAGCAGATTCAGAGGGAGGTCCAAGGGGTCCAGACCCCTCCTTATAAAAAGTGATTTTTTTTTATTTAACGACGCCACTGGAACATTGATTTTTATCATCATCAGCTATTGGACGTCATTCATATGGTCATTTTGACACACTTTTTAGAAGGAAACCCGCTACCGCTACATAGGCTACTCTTTTTCGATAAGCAGCAAGGGATCTTTTATATGCACTTTTCCATAGACAGAAAAGTACGTACCACAGCCTTTGATGAACCAGTTGTGGACCACTGGATGGAACGGAAAATAGCCCAATCTACAGCTGGGTCCACTGAGAAGGATCGATCTGGCGACAGACTGAGCTACATCCCGCTCAGACAAGAATATTCAATAATTAAATTAATTAATTAATTACTGTTCTAATCGTTGGCGTTGTTACACTAACGGTCAATATTAATATAAGTCGACAGTATTGACCGTTAGTGTAACATTTTAAATTGTTAAACTAGCGGTCAACATTGCAACCGCAGTTTAGAAACGAATATTAAAACTACTGGTCAAGATTAAACTCATCATTCAAATTTACTTTAAAATCCAGTTGAAAACATCTCAACTGAAAAAGTGTCATGGACACTTATTTCTCCACACAATTGTTTTTGTCTGTGGTAATAATTGTTTTAATTGCAGGTGTTACATACATACCTAACAATGACAATGGCAGTAGATAATGCAAACAAAATAAAACACAAGATTTCCCGAAAGATTTAATAGTGTTATCTCAACTTTACACTTCCACTGATTTAAAATACATCTTTTAAAGGCTATAAAATTTTGTGAGTAAATCAAGAGGTACATACATGTGACCTTTTTTCTTGTTTTATATTATACAATGAACATGTATGCAACTTAATATATAAACAACAAAACATTAAGATATACAGTGTATGTATGTTTGTATGTATGTACATAATGAGTCCTAGCGGGTGATATTCAAACTTAGTTTCAAACTTCAATTAAAATAATGTCAAATTAATTAAGGCCAAGAAAAAAATGTTGTGTTTCTGGTAACTTGACAACTTCATTTTAACTGTCTATTCAAAACTGTTTTTAATTGAAAATAATAAAATTATTAATGATTTATTTTTTCATAAATTTTATAGCTGAAATTTAAAACAATAGTTTATTTTTTATAAATTCTTTACTAAACACTTTTTACTAAATATTCTTGAAAGAATAGTTTTTACTTTTATTAATTTTAAAGAAAAGCCAAAAAAATATATTTTAAGCTTATACCTACCCACCTACCTATTTGTAATTTTCACAATTACCAGAAACGCACCATTTTCTTGTTTGGCCTAATCAGCCACTCCAACACAACAATATATATGAAACACAACAAAGCACACGTGATCAGTACATTTAGCAATGGATGCTTCGTTATTACAGTATCACATTTTGATTTTAAATAATGTAAAATATTGCAAATCACATATATAAAACAAAAGAAAAAATCTTTTAAAATGATCCTACTGTTAATGCAATACTGTGACCTTACAAATATTTATGCAAATTGCATTCTTGTCGAAGATTGTTGACAGACGTGCATAAACTAAAAATAGAGTGTGAATTTAAAATATTTATGTAAAATGACCATATACAATGTACATATAAAAATTAGTGAATAGGATTGTTTAATGCAGAAAATGGTGATTCATTATGGTTCATGATACAATATGAAGAATAATATAACAACTTAATCCTCCAGCTTTCATAATAAATTGTTTACCGAAAACAAATCTCTTTCTCATGAATTTATATATTTAATTTAGGCAGATTAAAAAAATTATTATATTATGATAATTAATATACCAAATTGTTATTGTAGGGCATGAAATAAAAGATAAATTTACTAGACGTGCTTAAACACCTATGGTGATGTAAACACGTAAAAAGTATTTCCAGTCCAATCGAACAGAGTGAGTTTAATATGAAATAATGGATGCCATACTTGCAGACGGTATTGGAATGTGTTTTTTTAATTAAAAATACAATGAAAAGCGGTATCCATATAGGATTTGGAATCAGCATTAAAATGATAAAAAAAAATTAAAAATATAATAACCACTTAGAAGTCTGCTGGTAGAAGTTATTTTAAGGTTGACTTGTGAATGAGAACAAAGTATAATTTTTAAAATGGACCAATACTTGTATTGGTTTGTAAATTTATAAATTCAATGCTTCTAATTATTGTTTTTGTTATTTTTTGTATTATTTTTCATAATATTATCATTGGTAAATAACATATATTTCCTGCTACCTAATGAAGTAAATAAATATTTAATGTTTTAATGAATTGTTATACATTGTATTAACCAGTTGATTTTGCAAAAGGGACATAACTGAATTATTAAAAAATCCCAGTTGACATATTTTGGGCTAATTTAATAATTACCTGGTACTTTCAGAATAATTGTTCAAATAATAACTTCAGTCTTCAATCAGAGTAGTGTACTGTGTTCAGATTATGAATGGTATGATGAATAAAGGGGACAATAAAATAAGTAGTGTTACTTATTTATAAGTGGCAATCATGAATTGAAAATAGCATTAAAATTTGCACTTGCCTTTTGAGTTAAATGTATTCAGAAATATTTTACCAGAATTTATGATGAAAATGTTTTAAAGAAACTTCTTTGACTGAACAGATTTAGTACCCAGTCACTGTATTACATCAGTGTATGATTTTGAGTAGAGTCTGGGGCTTGCAAAAACAATGTAGGACCCTCCAGCTTGCCTAGTATATGGTCCTGCATGGCTTTTACTCTTAAATATAATTTGTACAAATGAAATATAGTTTCACAAATAATTATATTTAAATAAACTGATAACATCATACTTCAGATACCGTACTAAGCTGCTATTAAAGCATGTTATCAGTTTTGTTAAATTATAATTAATTTATACCATTTGTAAAATATCTAGTGTATATTAATTATTATGATGAATGGTAGAACTTACTAGATTGTTGGCGGGCTCTCAACATTTGTAAACAGGGAATCCTTATGACACTTAATTTTTCAAACCAAAATCGCACACTGTATATAGCTTTTTAACGTTCAGTAAGAAAAATGTAAATTTATACTAAAATTTCAAATTTCAAAACCTGACCCATTTATACCAGAGCAGACATTAAAATATTTGATGTCCACTATTTGTAATAAAAATGTAGACAACACTTAAAATACAATTCCACATGGCTAAAATGTGTTTTAAAAACTTAAATTTGCATGTAAAATTAATTGGTCAATACATACATGTACATTTTTCTGGTATTGGTGCGAATTTATTGTTTGCAATGCATCAGGCAATAAAATTAATATAGACATGAAGTTGCAACCCTAAACACTTTGTTAAAAACTATTTTCGACAAAATGGCTAAAAAAATAAAATTTCTTTCGAAACAATTTTAACAGCTTTGAGATATCATTAACAAAAATATAAAATGCATTCTAATATCATTCATTGAATGACCCTGATTAAAATAATTTTAAAGTTTAAATAATTCAGTTATAATACATCCAACAATTTAACATTATTTAGAAATAAAACAAACCAGCAAAACTACTCATAAAAAAATAACATTTCAACCATCAATATCAACTTGAATATATCAAGCATTCCTGTCATTTCACACATGCTTCTTTTAGAATTTTTGATTAGAAACAATTGAAAATTGATTAGCAGGGCTTTCAAATTAAACTGGCGGCCGGCAGAATCTTAAGCTACTGGGGCCTCCTGCACTGCCTACTTTTCTCTCAAGAGCCAAAACTATTAACATGCATGTTTTTGTGACAGAATTTACAAAGCATTATGGTGCCTGCAACTTTAACCTAATTCCCTTCTACTCAAAAACAATTTGAAAGCCCTGAAAATCAGATAGTAATCTTGAACAATTGATTAGTAATTTGTGACATGATAGTATTGATACTAATTGAAATGTCACTTGCACTTTTTTAACAGTTTATGACAACTGCATTAGACTGAAAGTGAAAGTAACCATTAATTTTGGAATTTCAAGAATTGTATAATAATACACATGTATGTATGTGTATAACCATGTGTGCAATAGTCTATGTAGTCCGTCATTACTACAATAATAGTTAATGGTTTTTTTAGATAAGAATCTTTAACTTTAAGACAAAAGAGATAAGTTTTTTAAATTATACTAGCATATCAATTCAAAATAGGTAAAGTGGCAGCAATTATTAAAAGGATAAAAGTAATTGGAACTAATGACAGTAGAAACATATTATTTTTTGTATTGTCTGGTTATATTAGTTGTTTTATAACTAAAACATGTATGTTAAATTATTGGACACCCATATTATAACTTTAAATGTTTTGTGACACTTTGCTCATTCTGTATAGATCTACACGTGTGTACATTGTATACCTACCTATACATCACATACAATGATATACATTATCAGACAGATTGCTTACATGTGCAGCACAAGTTTAACATTAATTAAAAGACTGCAGACAATTTTGAGTGTCATACAAGACTCCAAGGTGTAGGGATCAGATACTATTACCCATCACTTTGAGGTGTGAAGTTACAGGCAGTGATATTTCTGGTGATTAAGATTATTTTAAAATTAAAGGTAACTGCAGCAATTACGATATTTTTTACCATTTTGTAAATTAGTACAAGTTTACAGTGTAACTGTAAGACATCAATGATCAGAAAAAAAGCAAAGTTTGTTTTGTATAACGACGCCACTGGAGCACATTCATTTTTTTTATCTTATCAGTGGCTATTGGACGTTATTCATAACACATTTTTTATAGTGGAAACCTGCTGCTGCCACATAGGCTACTCTTTCCGATAAGCAGCAAGGGATCCTTTATATTCAATGAGCAGAAAGTACACCCTCTATCTGTTCAATAATTTTGACATATTTGCACTGCACTATTCATCTTATTGTGTAATATATAATTCAATTATAAAACACAAGATATATATAAATATATATATATATAAAAAATTAAAATAAAGTGTAATCAAAAGAATGGGCAAAGCTTCAACTTTTTTTTGTTAAAATAAAAACCCAACAAAAACATTTATGTCACATCACAGATAAAGCTGTTTTGTTACTGGTTTTCATGACTGGTAGATTCGATAGTCTTAATTCACAAAACTGCAACAAGGTACTCCATTCTGTGGTTAAGAAAAACATTCAAGCTCATTTTGACAACAGATTTTTTTGTATTCCCACACACAATAATACTTCACTAGTTACACTAGCCACAATCCATTTATCATGACATCCCAACTGAAGAAAAATTCAAATCGAATTGGTAAACACCATTTAAAATGTGTCAAAAAACTATATGCTTAGTACATTTCTCCAATATTTGAACTGTCTTGTTTTTAAAAAAACAAAACCTGCTAGTATCACACTTGTTACTGCTGCAGCAAAGCATATGGACGGTTTTCTTCAAATTTTGATTGTACACAATCTCAAAAATTTCGGTTAGGTAAGTTTAAGTTTGCATGTTATAGAGTTGAACCAATTTGTGGCAATTTTGTTCTAGAATTTAAATCATCTCCTATACCAAGGTGCCTTGTTTTACCACTGGCTGCAATGGAACCATTTGGTAGTTTTGGCATTCCTGTGGTACGACTTCCTCCTGAATTGCGTCTGGTACCAGAATCCAAACGTACATCATTTGTTGGAGGTTTTGGGAGTCTTCGTCTAAGCCATGGGTGGCGGAGTGCTTGACCTGGTGTCATGCGGGTAGCAGGGTCCCAATCCAAGCTACGTTTCATGAAATCTATGAAAAGAGGATCATCAGATCCCTTCAGTGCGGAGACCATATCTTTACTTTGTGGTGGACCTCTTGTTTTCCCACGTCTCGACCGCCCTCCATTTAGAACAGTGCTACCATCTGGTAATGTAGTTACTGTGCAGTATCTCGGAAAACCTTTAGAACTAATAAAGTTACGTGCTCGTTTTGATTGGTCCAAAAGTTTTTGCGGTGGCATTCCAGAGACTTCAATAATGCATGCCAGTTGATCACTTTCATCTTCACCTGGGAACAGTGGGTAACCTGTAAGCAACTCTGCAAGGATGCACCCAAGACTCCACATGTCAATTGGCATCCCGTACTTTGCACCAAGGATAACTTCTGGTGCTCTGTAGAATCTCGACTGAATGTAAGTGTATATCCGTTGATGTTCATAGCAGCTAGAACCGAAATCAATCACCTTTATTCCACTCCGACCCTGTTGTTTCAACAGAATGTTTTCTGGTTTGAGATCACAGTGAATTATTCTATTTTTATACAGAGCATCTAAGCATTGCAAAATTGAGTGCGCAAACTTCCGTACAAGCTGCAAACTGAATCCCTGAAATTTGTTCTTTTTAATGAGCTCATACAAATTCATACTCAACAGTTCAAATGTTATGCATATGTGATTTCTGAATGTAAAATGTTCTAGCATATGTACAATGTTCATAAGATTATCTTTATCCTGTTTTTTAAGATGTTCTAAAATTCGTATTTCTTCTTGCGCTTGACGGTGAAACCTCTTTTCATTTCTGACCATCTTCAGAGCTACATGTTGTGATATTCTATGGTCGTATGCTTTGACCACTTGGCCAAAACTACCTTTCCCAATCACTTTTAGAACTTCATAGCGGTAAGATACGTGATCATGAGGTACATGTATGTATGATCCATTATCATCATCATAACCATTATTATTTGCCCCTCCAATCACTCCTTGTCTTTTCTTTGCATTTTGGCCAACAAAGTAGATTTGAGGAAAATTGAAGATTTCATGATGTTCAAAAGAACTCAATTTCTGCATATACTGCTTCATAGCAGTTTCTGGGGTCATGGTATTTCCCCTTCTCGCCGCCGATCCGCCCTTGCTGGTGTTACTGCCAGCACTAGAACTGGGCCTGGCGGGTAAGTTATGCAGTGATTGTGGTTGATTGTCTTCATTGTGATCGCCGCCATGTTGGTTATCTCGTTTCTTATGGTCTTCGAACAACTGCTGTACTTTGACACTAGTATTCATGTGAGCACTATGAGTAGTCCCGCCGACAGTTTGGCTGCCCAAAGGAGGGAGATGGTGAGATGCAGTATCGATTGTGTTATGAGTGTACATATCCCCTGTGGTTAGCAAGGACCGAGTCCTTTGAGCTGGGACCGCCGCCTTAACCCGCGTGGACATTTTTCCATTGATCAAAACCAATCTCTAAAATTACACAAATTTTCTTACCGCTGCATCACTCTCCGTTAGGGAAATTTGTTGAATATTCTCTTTAGTAAGGTATACAAGTCCAAGATATTACTCCTTTCGTACAATCTTCTTCGTGCGACGATCACAGTGTTGTTATTTAGCGAAAGAATGGACTCTTCGTTGCCATGCGCAACTTGGTTGGCCAGACGTGGTGTGCGTGACGTCGTAGAAACTGTGGTCACGTGAGTCAACAAATGCGTGTGACACACTGCCACTCACAATCATAATAATATTTACGCAATCATACAATTAAATAATTCAATTTTAAATTCTTCATATATCACCTGTACTGGTGTAGTGTAGCATACTGAAAATTATTTGGAATGCTGGTTCAGTCGTGATTAAAATAATATTAATAGGCTTTAATAGGCTAAATTTAGTAAATACGTAGCAAAATGCAATTAAAAATTATATTTATATAGCCTATATCGATATAAATATTAATAATCAGGAATCTATTTAAAATTAAACAGACAGGACCTCTATTTTTTATTTTTTTGTGGTGGGGCGGGGGCGCATTCATTTTGGCACAAATGAAATGAAAATAAAATTCTATTGTTTAATATTTAAGTATTACTAAAATTATTATTTATTATTTTAATTCACATTTATGTCTTTAATAATAATTAATTATATAAATATAATAATATATAATTATTAGGCTAAAAAAATGCGAAAGGAAGTAGATAGGCCACCTCAAAATCTCAATGTGTGAATGACATATCAAATAATAGGGAGTGCATGGGATGTAGCTCAATCGGTATAGGATGGGTGTAGGATCAAAATATTCACACTGTAATTGATTGTCTGGCATTTCTTGTGTGGTGTTTCCACAAAGTGGTCTATGATAAAATTAATATCTGGAAATTCCGTATTTGGGTGTGTATACTGTTACATGTGTGTGTGTGTGTGTGTATGTGTGTGTGTGGGGACCACCCCTTCCGTCCACGGTTTCTCGCCTTTTAGGCGCTCGCATTTGATGTTCCGTCTACATGAAATTTCGATCTCCCCCGCTAAACATGCTGGCTACGGGCCTGTAGGCTACCTGGACACAGCAAAGGGTGAACAACCATCAGCTCAACAAAAAACACTGATCGACCCTAGAGATGAAGACAACCTGGATCCATACATACACAGATGGTTCAGCAGAGAAAGTCATTCAAAAAGGTGGAAGTGGAGCTTACGTTAGCAATCCATTAAAGTGGCAGTGTCTGGGTGTGTTTTTTTTTTTAAATATTTAACCATTTAGAATATATCTTGTACGTTTGTTTGATGCGCACCACGCTCCATACTTCTGACGTAACGATCTGCTGTACTATATTTAGATCACGAGAAAA
>JAUTWP010168071.1:0-10481 GCA_033042655.1 Cyathermia naticoides
CAAGGGATCTTTTATATGCACTTTTCCACAGACAGAACAGCACATACCACAGCCTTTGATAAACCAGTTGTGGATCATTGGTTGGAACAGAAAATAGCCCAAACTGCAGCTGGGACCACTGAGAAGGATCGATCCGACAACCTACCGCTTCAAAGGTGGGCACACTACCGACTGAGCTACATCCCACTCCCATTGATGATTTAAGTTACCATTCTTACAGATGTATTAGATTAGAATGAGATGTGAAGCAAACGTATACAAGGCCTGCACATGAATACAAAACAATTAAATATCAATATGACAACATCAAAATTTCCCAGGTCCCGTTTTGAGAAAAAGAAAAAACATTGTTCTTTCAATCTGTATCCAGCACTTTTATTATTTCAAACATGGTGAATAGCCAAACTCTTTACCCTGGTATAAATAATTGTGACTGGAAACCTAATAATTTTCTAGTGCTTACAAATATTCAATGAATCATATCGAGAATGTTCCGTCAAACCTCGTATGTGACCAGTTTTCCACATTAGGACCACATAGCTATAATGCAGATGACGATATTGTTTACATTTGCTCCAGTTAATCAGAAAGGAGTAAATTTCTACTTTTGATGTTGCATGGATAAAAAATTGAGGTGGGTTTTTTCTTCCTGTAAAATTTGGTTTTTGTCACATACAAGGTTTTGACAGAACACTTTCTGCTTCAATATTAATTTGTTAATGTGATAATAATTAAAATTCTTGAACAAATGTTAAATATGACAATGATTTGAGTTACCTCCCCTGTAGCATGGGATGCTCCAAACATACGAGCACGGATGAGACCCTGGCGTGCCGTCCCACGAAGCAATTTTATTTTTGGTAAATTCTTCAGGCTTTCTTCTAAATCAGTTTTTAATTCTTCTAAAAACATATAATGCAAAATAACAATCAAAGGAGTTATAATTTTAGCATTTAACAACAAATAAAAAAAGATTGTCCAACTGACCCAACATAATTGTTTTCAGTATATTCATTGAGGTGCACAAACAGAATACTATTAGTTTGTTAACATTTTCCTATCTAATTTAATACATGATTCAGGGTTTACATTGGAAAGACTTTTGCTTTAGTCAATTTTAAGATATTGGAGTATTTAAATTATTTAAAATGTGGCTAATATAAAATATTATAATCAAAATGTGATTAACCAAAGACTAATAATTATTTATGTTACGAGTTTGTACAAAAATTAGCCATTGGGTAATCTGGCTATGGGCAGGATGATCCATGAGTAATACCTCATCTTTCACTAGTTACATTGCATAGATTAAATGTTTAAAACATAAGAATCAACATTATTAAGCAGTAACCATAGAACTACAGATAACAAGATGATCTGATGCCAACCCCCAAAAATCTCTTTAAGTTGTTTGATAAAATGTTAACATTGTAAGAGATATAAAATTAGATCAAACCAAAAAAAATTGTTTTGTTTAACGATGCCACTAGAGCACATTGATTTTTATCTTATCATCAGCTATTGGATGTCATTCGTATGGTCATTTTGATACATTTCTTTCAGAGGAAACCCACTGCTGCCACATAGGCTACTCTTTTTGATAAGCAGCAAGGGATCTTTTATATGTACTTTCCTACAGATAGGCCAGCACATACCACAGCTTTGAATAACCCGTTGTGGACCACTGGGTGAATGGAAAATAGCCCAGACTGCAGATGGGTCCAATAATGAGACGGATCAATACGACGACTGACCGCTTCAAAGGCGGCCACACTACCAACTGAGCTACATCCCATTCCCTACGTGTTTTAGAGATATCTTACAGACCTTTTAGTCTTTTAGGTGCTAAATGGCAATTATTTTAGTACATGTGCATAATAAATGGACTGATATTCATTATAATGAAAAAACTATGTTATAACCTGATGAGATCTTTTACTGTTTTAAAAAAATATATTATTACTTATCCAATGTGATTTATATGTTTAGGCTTTTGTTATTATCTAAAACAAAATGAATAATATTAATAATAAAAAAAAACTATTGAATTAATTTGTTTAAAGACTCAGTCTGTTAAATCCATTTGCTAATACAGCAGTATGACAGATTTACAGTGATTTGGTAAATTTGATTTTGAACAATTTAAGACCAAACTAATTTAATATTGTTTTTTAAAGACTCAGTCTGTTAAATCCTTTTGTTAATATAGCAGAATCCGTAAATTTGATTTTGAATAATTTACCAACATGGGGAAATGTGTATGTAATAATAGCATGTGTATTATTTTTGTGCATCATACTTTAATTAGAGTATCACATGTGAATGTTTGTCAAATGATTTGTTAGTTGTTTTGGGATAGTTTTTATTTTTTAAATTTATCTTTTACCTATTGTAGATCGTCACAAATGAGTGAAAGATTCTCGGAGCGATGTTATACTCTATATTCACTCACTCACCTGTTGTAGGATAATATTATAGTCATACATGTAGCATATACATTGGAAATGCTAAATTTATTTTTCTTCTTTGCAGTTACAATATGTTTTGCAAACATGGGATCCCATTACTTCTAAAGTTGGTGAGTATTTAATAAATATATCATTACTTAAATAAATGATTTTCTTTTTGTGTTAAATATATTATTACTTAAATAAATGATTTTCTTTTTGTGTTGTGTATCATTAAACATTAAAGTATTTTATTAAATAACATTATTAGAGTACATTGATTGTTTAATCATCGGGTATTGAGTCAAACATATGACCATGCTGACACTGTTTCGAAGGAAAATAGCTACATTTTTCCATTAGTAGTAACAGATTTTTTATATGAATTATCTCACAGACAGGATAACACATACCACAGCCTGTGTCCTAATCCTTACATGATATTAACACAAAGTTTATGCTAAACCTCTTATGTAAAAGGAAATAACTGTAAGATGATTTGTCTAATCAGATTTGTGAGTCAGTGACCTGAGTTTATCAGAGATTATCATTGCTGTATTTTTAATCTTCATGCCATTTCAGCAATTCATTACACAATACGTTTACTTTCTGTTTACTTTCTGTCTGCTGTTCATTTAATGTAAACAAATGTGCTTACCACTTAAATAAATTATTGTGACAGGATATTTTAGACAAATGTTCATATTGGAACAATGTCAGGTTACAGGACATTTTTTCTTATTGATTAATTTTTATTGTTTACTTTTGATTATTCATGGGGAAATATAAACACTGAATGTTTAATTACACAATTTTTTCATGCTGTATAGATTATTTAAAATGACAGATAATTTTTTTAGGTGTGTTATTGTTATAAAAATATTCAGATGCATTTTTATGTTCCAGTTAATGCCCCTGAACTGTTTGTTACTGTTATAAATAAGTTATGCTGTGTTTAGTACATTCTATTAAACAAAGCGAGTAGCTTATTTCACTGAGCATACTGTAGGTATTTAAAATCTGACAGAGTTTCAGTTGCATGGTTTATAACTAAGTAACCAAACGTTTGGTTTATATGAGTTGAGTTGCAGGTAACTGACTTGTTTTCTATGAATAGAATGTTGTATTACCTCAATGTGAAATAAAATCTTACCCTGATCATACACATCACAATTACCATATTATCATATATCTATAATTGTCAATAATTTACAGTGTCAAAGAGTATAATTAAACCATCTTATTTATTTTAATTAAATGTAGGTATACGATAACCTCATGAAGCTGGTGTTAAATTTTGTTGATAAATGTTTCTGTACAAAAAATCCTTTATTAATTTTATTGACATTTTCTTCAATTATAAAAAATGAACATTAATTTTCATAAAATATTTTTACTATTACTACAAATATGAACTGCAAAGAACAGTGTGTCAGTTACAAGATTTGTTCATTCTGTGATTGTCCCATTGAACTTTTAAACTGTGAAATTACTGGGAGATATTTGCTTCATTGTTCTGTGAATGATTAACATAAAACCCTTCACAGTTTGTCCTGTCCCGTGCAGCATTGATCGGTGACAAATGAAAACAGCAAATAGTGTCTGCTCCATCAATCTCAGCTCCAAAGGTGTTAACAATAAGTTGGTCAATCGCTTTTCTCAGCTTATCTCGTTCTGCGTATTAACCACCTGTCTTTGAACTTCATTCATGTAATGAACTCCCAGTGACCAAATATTTAAATTGGAAAAGCTGGTTCATAAATAAATTTTAAATAAAAATATGAAATATTAGCAATTTTTGTAAAATACTTCTGTTTGTATGCAGAATAACTGTATGCATTTTGTAAAATAAACTTGTTGCATAATGAACATGTTGAATATTTAAATTAAAAAGTTTTCATTTATATGTATGATACCATAATACATTTTATGATTTAAAAAAAAGGGTTTGCAATTTGTGTTAAATACTGTGTATGTATTTTGAAAAATAATGTTTGAGGATGTTATATGCAATTGTAGAAAGAAATTCTAATAAAAATAAAATTGTATAACTTGACGTTCAGTTTAGAAGATTGATTTTCCACTTGCTTTATCACTTGATCAACTAAACTGTGACAGTATTGTTAAGACAAAATGTTTTCTTCTATTGAGATTTTCTGTCTACAATATTCTGTCTATGCCAATGTGTACACTAGAGATGATTCCTTGAACACACTACCTTTGTCAATCACTAGCAGGAACTGTTTGCATTTTGTTCATGACTTAGAACACACCATTATCTAAGTAGAACATAATGTGTTATATTATATTATTATTATATTTATTGTATTTTATTTTTTCAGGAAACCTATTTTCAAATAAATTTTGGAATCAGTATTCTGAATATCAAGATAACTTTCCAGATATAAAAAGGTTTGTAATAATCTGCTAATTAATTATAGATGGATGAAATGTCCACATTTTAAAAATGATTTGTTTTGATAAGATCAGATTAGCTGGGATAATCTCAGTAGTTAAACAGATGATTATTTCAATACTGTTAAGACTGAAATGTTTTGTTTCAATACCAGTATATTTATACAAAATTAATAATTAAAATATGATATAATAATATATAAATCTTAACTTTTGATCATGCCACTAATTAAACTGCACACAAAGAAAAACCCATCTATTAGGCTATCAGTTAAATAATTTATATTTTTACATGTCAACATGTAAACCAAATAATTATTTTACAAATATTTTATTCCTTTGCAGATTCCTGGATGAGAAACTTAAATCGGATTCGGCATTTTCAGAGTTTTGTGAATTAAGAAAGAATCAAGGTGGCCGACTTTCATTGGATAGTTTACTATATCTACCAGTAAGTACTTAAAACATTTTGTCTAATTTTATAGTTTATTTATTTTTATTGTGCACATACATATTTATACAAATAGAAGACGGTGTTCACCTTTATAGTGTTGACATTCCTTCTACTAACTGGGAACGTGACAGCCTTGAATTTAAATAGAATATTATTGTTTTTACTTCTGAAACTACAAATCCTGTCTCCATAACATCAACTTATGAACTATCTTGTGAAGTAGCTCTATCTCCTATATAACTGTACATACAAATCATTATTTTAATCTTCTGTTTTAAACATTTCAGTAGCTCTAGATACATCTTGATCTCTTGGTGTCAATTTAGAGTTGCCTCCCTTCACTAATAGATTTGCTGGATTGAAACTTTCTATTTTAACTTTTTGTTTGTCAATTTGGCCACCTGTTTGTCTTTACCCCAATCTCCCCATCTTAACCACAAATATTTGTCTCATCCTGTGTGCTGTTTATCTCATGACCGATGTATAATATATGAATGTGATTTATTTATTGTGAGAAGAGACTCATTCTGGAGTAAACAAAGATGACAATGTAAATTAGCATTGTTCACCATTGTGTGTGGATAACCACCTTTGTTATTATACAGTGGACTGTCTAAACCAGCATTTGTCTAATCCAGATTTCTGTGTAAACAAACATGATTTCAAAGTCCCAGCTATTTAACTCTGGATAAAATCTGTCTATACCATCACTCTGTCTATACCAGCACTCTGTCTAAATCAGCATTTGTCTAATCCAGATTTCTGTGTAAACCAGCATGCTTTCAAAATCCCTTCCAGCTATTTAACACTGGATAAAATCTGTCTATACCATCACTCTGTCTAAACCAGCATTTGTCTAATCCAGATTTCTGTGTAAACAAGCATGATTTCAAAGTCCCAGCTATTTAACACTGGATAAAATCTGTCTATACCAGCACTCTGTCTAAATCAGCATTTGTCTAATCCAGGTTTCTGTTTAAACCAGCATGCTTTCAAAATCCCTTCCAGCTATTTAACACTGGATAAAATCTGTCTATACCAGCACTCTGTCTAAACCAACATATTTTGTTGGTCCCCAATAAATCTAGTATAGACAAGAGTCCACTGTATATAATAAAATATTTAATTTTATATTTATATAGTAAACATGTTATGTTACATAGTGAACACATTATGTTATTAGATGAGCATCTGTGATACAAATAACCGTCATAGCTCAACAGATATTTGCTTTTGTGAGTTGATGTTACAAGTAACGGCCATATTTTCTATAAAGCTGCATCTTTCTTAGCACTGAGTGGATTTGCTCACAGTTTGAGTGGTAAAGAGTCTGTTGACAACATTCTACCTACATAATGGAACTACTTGAGAATACACTGCTGGCATTCATAGACATGTTTACACTTTATTAGCGATTATAACCAAGTTGCAATATCATTTATATTACTGTAAATATCTCAAAATATCAACTTGCCTTTGGTGAATCAGTCACATAGGCTTGAATTTCACTACATGTATAATACATGTGTTTTTATTGTAAATAAATAACCATCTAGACCATAATAGTTACGAATGAATTAACAAACAAATGTAAATAAATAAAAGTAAATGAATACATGCATAAATAAAGGTTAACTCCCCTTCCCACCCACTTTCTCTCACCTCCTGTCTTGGACTGAGATCTGCTATAATAACACTGTTTGTTCTGAATGTAGATGTTAAACTTTTTACTTGACGACATAAAAGTAAATGAATGCATGCAAATGAATAAATGCATAACAATCTGGTACTGTGTTTCATATAAGTAATTAAATGAATGAATAGATTGATTGTTTGTTGGATTAAACGACAGATTGATGAAAGGAGACAACTAGTAATAATAACATGTATGATTAGTATATGCAGGCACATACGTGTGTGTGTGGGGGGGAGCAAATTTGATGGATGAGAACCATCACTGTGTGCTGCAGACGCAAAACCAGTGATGAGGTCTGAGGCCTCAAGCAAACACATTTTGAATGTTGGTGCTCGGAAATGTTAAATTCAGACATATTTTCTGAGTTAATAATGAAAATAGTAATTAAAGGTTGTGATTAATATGACCCATATTAAATAAAGTCGAGTCAAAGAACGTGTTAATATTTGTATTTAATTTCACATAAAGTTTTTTATTTACCTCTGTTGATCACCAATATTATTCCTTTCATAAGCTTTGGCTAGGCAAATCAGCTCAGTTCCACCTGTACATATTCTTCTAAATTATGTGATAACCACATTACAAAATTCTGTATTTCTTTTTTTTAAATATAGATAAAAATAAAAGTGATTGAGGGGAATTTTTATGGGCCATTAACATTTAAGAAAAACATTTTATTCATGTATTTGTTGCCATCTGAAACTGTGTTTATATTTTACAAAGCAAACAGAAAATTCCTTTCTTATGTACACTGTAACTTAATTCCCTAAGTCATTGTCACAGATATCATCAAATTTCACAGAGAAAACCTTGCACAATTAAATGTTTGTTTTGTGATTCAGACTGTTAGTGGCTTAACAAACACTTGAAATCACAGTGCTATCTTTTTGAGTATTACGGTATACTGTCATATTTGTATTTATTACTTTGTATACAGGGAACAAATTCTACCGTGTCTTTGTAGCGCATGAACGCTGGGTGTTCATAGTCGTGGAGGACCAGTTCACTGACGTAGAAAACCTGTGAAGTGTCTCGTATGACATCAATTGCGTGTATAGAAATCACAACACACTGGTGTTCTATCACATGGAGTGCTGAATTAATCTTATATAAAAATATAAACATATGGCGTTGTGTCTTGTTATGCAGGCTCGTCTATCACAACACACTGGTGTTCTATCACATGAAGTGCTGAATTAATCTTATATAAAAATATAAACATATGACGTTGTGTCTTGTTATGCAGGCTCGTCTATGCACTTTTATATCTATGTTTTATTTCGTGTGTCATATTACCCTATTAAAATGGGTGGTCGAGGAAAGGAATTATAGTTTTATGTTTACATACAGAAATATAGCACAGTAAATCTATGTTTATGCTGTTACTGTTTATATTTTATTGCATGTCATGTTATCTTTTTATAATGGGTGTTTGAAAAATGACGGTTTTAAAGTGGCAGTGTCTGGTTTTTTTTATAAATATTTAACCATTTAGAATATTTCTTGTACGTTTGTTTGATGAGCACAATGCTTCATTTTTCTGGTGCAACGATCCTGCTGTACCATGTTTAGATCACATGAATAGCACTACGATGTAGCAATGGTGGACAGGTGGCAACCCGCCTCGCAGATTTATAGCGTATTTCGCGTAATCTGATTACGATACAGCAAATCGTTGCGTCAGACGAATGGATTGTGGTGCTCATTAAACAAATGTACAAGATATATTCTAAATGGATAAAAAAAAAATTAAAACCCAGACACTGCCACTTTAGAATTCCATACAAAAGTTATGACAGTAAATCTATATACAATGAAACCTATCTAAACCAGACAAAGTCTAAACTGGAAACCCCTCTAAACCAGACAAACAATTTTGTCCCAATGTGTCCATTTAGTGTAAATCTAACCCCTGAAAAACCGACCCCTCTGAAAACTAGACATTTTACTTGGTTCCATGGGTGTCAGGTTTAGACAGAGTCCAACGTATATATGTCCTGAATTTAGGACAACATATACATGAAAATATGAATATTTTATATGCAGCATATTTCTATTCATGAATTACATGGGTTTTAGAGCAATATAAATCCTTTTTAATTTGTTGTTGTAACAGTTCATATGTTCTTTATGGCCAATGTTTACACATGAGATCTGTTTTCAAGACATTCATATTTCACAGAGCAGTGTATGTTATGGCATGTTTAGAAAAGAAACTGTTTGTATGTGATATGATAATTTAATTATATTTGATATTTGTATTTGAAAGAGTAGATTTTGTATGGGAATGTAGACAAGTGAAGTAACACATGGTCTACATTAATCTAAACAATCACTGTTATTATAATCAAAACTATCTGATATCTTGTACTTATCAATCATTGTGGAAATATTAATGATATCAGTTGTTTACACACACATACACATGCACATGCAAACATATACACTCACAAGTCACATGCATGCATAAACACACACACATGCACACACAAATACATGAATACCCCACCCCACAAATAAATGCATACACCTCCCTCCCCACAAATACATTCATACACCAACACAGCCCCCCTCCACTCACACCCACAATACACCCACAATACACCCACACACACACAATTGAATGTATGCACACACACTCACACATGCCCATAGGCCTACAAAACCCACATACCCATAGGCCTACAAAACCCACATACCCATAGGCCTACAAAACACACACCCATAATCCTACAAACACACACGTTGAAAAAACTACATTTATTTAAATGTATACATGCATGCACTCATGTACTCTATGAAGGACAAAGCCTATCATTGAACCGATTGCTACTGGTTTTGTTAGTTCAATATTGCCTGCAGCTGCACAATGCAGTTAAATTAGCACTGCACCTCAACTTGAGTATCCTGTTCAAGTGGCGCGTGTGTGCACCATTCTGTGTTTCCAGTCTTTATCAGATCTCATAGATGTCTTATTTGTGACCATTGCATTGATTTTTATTTCAAATAATTTAATTAATATCAGTTTTCTGTGTCTGATATAACATCCTGGCTATGAATTTAGATGTTAAACAATGTGACCTGACCCATAGTTTTCTGAATATACACAGCATTCTATTACTTTAATCAATTTATTTGTGACTATCTTCCATGCATTGAATTTTATTTCAAATAATTTAATTAACATCATTCATTTGGTTGATCTTTTGTTCATGAATGCTAAGAACACCTCAGTATATATTAACCTTCAGAACACTGCAGGCCATTCTGATACCGCACACATTATTGTGGTGAATTTGTATTTTCCCGCCAAAACACAGGAAATGGTTAGCATACCGGTAGTAACACGTCACTTCCGGTTTGAAACAAGATGGTAGATCGATATCAATGGTGTAACATCGCAGTTATTTTGAAGAAGTTGCAGGTAATTTTAATCGCTAATTTGAATGAAAATGCGATTATTTTATCG
>JAUTWP010168082.1:0-10478 GCA_033042655.1 Cyathermia naticoides
TATATTTGTTTTTTCATATTTGGTTATTTTATTTGTGTGTGTGTGTGTGTGTGTGTGTGAGTGTTTGTGCAGTGGCGGTTCCAGAATTTCATTTAGGGGGCTTGTAATGACAAGCCTAAGTGCCACAAACATTCCCAAAATGATTTACAACTAAAAAATAGAAAAATATCACGACCGAGCGCTCCAAATGCGAGCACGCTACCGGGCTAGATCCTGCTCCCTGAAACAGCAAGATGTAGGCATAGACCGGATATTTCTGTCCTTTTAAAAGGCTAGGAAAAATTAAAATTAAATAACCAAATATGAAAAAATGAATATATAGGTATAATTATGTAAAATACTTTTACAGGGACATAAATATTCGGTCTAAGGAAGATGGTCCAATATAATTATAATTTATAGAAATAGAAAATGTATTCATTGTGATATTAATCTATGATGTTGGGGAGGAATTTCACTACTTATTTATTTGTACAAAATGTTCAGAATAAAGATGTAAATTACATATCAATAACTACTAGCCTACACGTATACGGATTCATGAGCGGGATGTATCTCAGTCGGTAGTGTACGTCTTTGAAGCGGTTGGTCGTCGGATCTTTAATTTATTTACTATTTCATTTTTATTGCTTTATAAAACTTTTTTTTTAGTTAAAATAAAAACACAATTAAAAAACAAAAAGCGAACGTGTTGTTGCAACATTCTAAGGTCAAACTCTACATAAAGAACATGACGCATCGTCCCATGATCATGAAAATTCTGATGAAATCGTTCTAGATGAACCGGATTCTATTTTTAGGTATTGCAGCAGTCTGATTAAATATAGACCGTCTTCTGGTATTATTGCTGATGTGTATACAACAGCAAACTTCCCACTACAGATAAAACTAATAGGAATAAACACATACGCATGTATATTGTTTATATTTTCATGCTCGTAGAGTCGTATTTTATAAATAAAAATTTACTATAAAAATGTCAACAAAGATTATTTTTATTGAACCTGGGTTACAGTCTATCATGGAGGCAGGGTTTATTTTACCGGAAGTTGCGCATAAATCAACTTTGTGTCACGATTACTTAGCTGCTTTCGTTTCATGCTACGGTATCTGATATAATTTGCGTCTTGGATTTCTAATACTAGTATATTGCAAACTGGTATATAAAGAACCCGATAGCACATTTCTGTAGCATACATATCGAACTATCGTCAAGAGTTATACAGAACGTGTGACACTGAGAAAGTAAATACTTATTGGAACTGTCAAAATTTACAAAGGGCGTGCATAAACAAACAGCAATATCAATATGTCGATGGTGGTAAAAGCGTTCCTCGAAAAAGCTGGAGATCCAAAAGGCGAAATTCGTCGTTTCAATGTTCCAGGTGATGTGACTTCTAGTTATGCCTATATAAGTGGAAAAGTATCTGAAGTGTTCCCAAATCTAATGAGACGCAACTTCAGTCTGTACTGGAAAGGTAGGCCAAACTAAATAATTTTACGTTTGATTAATATGTGTGAATGATTATTAAAACTAAAAAATAAATATTCATCATTTTTCATGTATCCTGAAATTTAAAAAAAAAAATTTTTATAAAATATTTTTTTATTTGTGAAATAATACTTTAGTTTTAATTTATAAAATAATGTTTTATTTTATAACACATGAGTTAAGTAAAATTCAGTAATATTCTTTTTAGGGTTTTCTTTATATTTGACAATTTCACAATGCATAAACTTTTTAAAAGAATGTTTTTGCTTCATCCATATTAATATTGTTATATTATGTTTTGTTTCAGATCAAGACAGTGACCTTGTTTCTTTTTCCTCTGATGCAGAACTTTTGGAGGCACTAGGCTTTGTTAATGATGGTGTTTTCAAGATATACGTGAAGGGTATGTAGTATTATAAATATTTCTTTTCTTTTATAAAGCATACATTCATCAGTGGACTGTATTATAATATTACAGTCCAGGATATCAATGAATCAGACTAAAATGATGTCTGATGCAATACCTTGTTTTGACCTTGAACATACAGATTTTAATGAATGACCTTGAACCATTGGCAGACTTTATTCTGAAAGCTTGTAAAATCTTTTTGCTAATATAAATTGTCAGATATAATAATTAATGGTATTTTTACTAATAATTTTATTGCATATAATTAGCCCAATACAGAATTGTGTTGCCCAAACACATCAAAAAACAAAATTGTCAAATTCACCAATGTGAAAAGAAAAGAAAAAATGTAATAAAATTATAACTGTCACAAAACTTAGGGGCTCTTGACTTTATGTCATATAGTAAACAGATTAATTTTGTCTCCATGTTTACAACAGGAGTAGTAATAAAGAAATATTCCTAGTAGCCTGGGGGACTATAGTAGCCTAGAAAAGTTATTAGTCCTCGTGAATGAAAAATCACTAGCCCCCCCTCTCTCTTCCCCCCCCCCATTATTAAGGTATTTCAACTCACCTGGGGCAAGGGGGGAGAGCATTAGTTTATATCCTTGCATGTACAATGTACATTCAGTTTAAAAGTTTTATGTTCCAGAGAACAGCAGTGGTCCTCAACTAATACATCCAGGTGTTTACTGTGACGGATGCAATGGTCCCATCCATGGAGTGCGCTTCAAGTGTTTCCAGTGTCCAAACTATGACCTGTGTGCCGACTGCGAAGCAAAGGGACTTCATCCAGAACATGAAATGTGCAAGATTCCCACACCAAGAGCAAGTGACCATGGACCTATGCCCAGTATGGTATGTATGTAGTATAGTAAGAGTACAAGATATTAATTAAGGCCTTAAAATCTTTTTTATAATTAATATATAATGGAACTTTTATAGATGCCTTTGACAATAAAATGGTAAGAAGAACATGTAAAGAAATTGTATTTCAAATTATCTAAACTTTACAATTGACTGGTAGAGCATGTCTCCTGACACCCCTAACATAGTTATATATAAATATATTTATGAACGTATCATCTGAATCCACTGTTAATTTTACAGCCATTTACTGGTATGCCACCGCCTCAGATGCGCCGATGGATGAAGCGATACATGAAACAATTGCATTGCCAGAGTGGATGCCCTTGTAATAATGATGGTCCACAGAATGATACAGACCAAGCAGATGCTGGGCCAGAGGAGAAACCAGATCAGAAGGAAGAAGAGACAACTCCAGAGGACTATCTTTCGAATGTTGGTCAAAATCTCCAAGCAATGCTAAATCCATTAGGTATTAATATATTTTTCATTTGCTCAGTGTTTATTTAGATGTGTATTTCAAACATTTTCTATTCCTTTTCTTATTTTACCAATATAAAAACTTTAAATAATTACTGTTTAAAATAAAATGTATTTTACTAATATAAAAACCTATAAATAACAACCAGTTAGAAATAAGATGTATTTTACTAATATATAAAAAAAAATAACAACCACAGTTAAAAATAAAATGTCTTATAAACTTATTTGGTGAATATTTGTTTAATATAGGAGTTGTTATTGATGTTGAGCATCATGGTCGTCGCCATGGGTGTCATAAGCCAGGACCCTATTTCAGAGGTCACGGCTGTGGCAGAGGAAGAGGACCGTGGCATCATGGACATCACGGAAATCATGGTGGATGTGGATTTCAGGGATGCGGGGGTGGATTTGGACGTTGTGGATATCAAGGTCGTGGACCACACTGCCCCATGCGACGTTTTATGCAAGAAAATGCGACTGGTGAAAATGAACAAACCATGGAGTCCGACCAGACACAGGAATCAGCTAAAGATGGTGAAACTGAGAAGGAAAGCAGCTCCACAGCTTCAGGGTCAATGACTATTATTGAGCATACATCTGAGACTGGTGAGCCTCAAATGGTGGCACGGCGGCACTGCAGTGATGACGAGTGGACCATACTCAATGATGCTTTCCGTCGCAATGCTGTCATACAGCCAAGTGGAAGTCCCCTGCCAGCAGCTTCTGTGCCACTACACCCAGGTAAGATGGAATTATGGGTTTAAAACTGTTTGCAATTGATTGCCAATTGATTTCAATTGTTATCAAAGGCTGATATTTCATTACACCCAGGTAAGATGGAATTATGGGTTTAAAACTGTTACATATTTTATAGAGCAGCCAATTGATTTCAATTGTTATCAAAGGCTGATATTTCATTACACCAAGGTAAGATGGAATTTTGGGTTTAAAACTGTTACATATTTTATAGAGCAGCCAATTGATTGCAATTGTTATCAAAGGCTGTTATTTCATTACACCAAGGTAAGATGGAATTATAGGTTTAAAACTGTTACAAATTTTAGAGAGCAGCCAATTGATTACAATTGTTATCAAAAGCTGTTATTTCATTACACCAAGGTAAGATAGAACTAAATTATAGGTTTAAAACTGTTACAAATTTTACAGAGCAGCCAATTGATTACAATTGTTATCAAAAGCTGTTATTTCATTACACCAAGGTAAGATGGTACTAAATTATAGGTTTAAAACTGTTACAAATTTTATTGGTCAGCTCTCCAGGGTGACACTTATTGTTCAAGCCATCCACTGCATTTGGGATAGGGAAAAAAGGACAAGGAGTAATGAGGTACAGTCACACTAGCAGAAACAAGGGAGTTCCCATTAGCCTGGTTATGTGACCAGAGTTAATTTTATAGAGTAACTAGCTGATTACAATTGTTTATCAGAGGGTGTGGTATGTGTTGTCCAAAGTGCATTATATTTTTATATCCTTGCTTTTAGTTTTAATATAACATAGACCATGTTGTGAGCAGTCATTTAATTCAATTCTTTATTCAAACTTTGAGCAATAACTGCTCATCAGTAATCTACACTGACTACAGTAACTATCTGAAGGGAATTCAGAGTTAGCTCTTCAAAAAAGATTGTACATAAAATTAGAAGTATAGCAATTCAATTTTTAAAACATTTCCTGCATGTGTAACAAATTCTATATTTTTGACATGTGTAATAAATACTATATTTTTGACATCTAATAACCAGATTATTTTTTTCCAGATCCTAAAATCAATGATGCTCTGAAGCAGATGTTGTCAATGGGTTTCAATAATGATGGTGGTTGGCTCGCCAGTCTGTTGGAGGCTAAGAATGGTGACATCAGTCAAGTAATCAGTGCTATTGACCCACAGCGAAGCATGAGTGGAAACACGTCCTAAGATCTGACACATACAATCAGATCCAACACATAAACAGTTTTTACTTGGACAATTTTAAGCTTATTACATATACCCGGTATAATCTGGGGTTGTTGGTTTTATTTATGTTTTTTGCGACTGTGAAGTTTAAAAAGTCTGTTTTATAATGTGTAGCATATATCTGCTTTGATGTAAACAGTGTTATTGTTTAGTAGTGGGAAGTGGTGTAATGAACTTTTATGCATTTAATAACTAAAAGTCAGTTTTGTAATCTTTTCAACTTAATGTGTGGCTACCATAAAGAGATAAATTCAGACAGAATAAACATACTTGATATGGTATATGACTACATGTATTACCACTCAAAATGTCTCAAAATAATTTGTGCAGTTTAAAGTGACCAATTTTGATGCTTAGTATTGATATCCTGTAAAAAAAAAACCTCACCTAGTTTTGTGACAACTTGTTTATTTAAAAGGGGTGTATCAACAACACACACAACAACCACACAACAGACTACACACAAAGCAAAGACACACGCACGCACGCACACACACTCATATGCCCTTAAAAATAATACATGTATTATTTAGTATTGGGTCTACTCTACCTTTATGTATGGTATATTAACTTAATACTGAAAATAATTAGTACATTAAAATGTAGTGATACCGTATTTTGTATTCTACAGTTTACTTTTATAGGTATACATCCTTTTTATAATAAGCATATTAAATGTACATTTAATTTTCTAAATTGTACCTTGCATTGTAATAGAAAAATGGTAAACACTGACTTAAGCTTGACACCTTCCGGTCTGTTATGTTAAGAATTATCCCACTTGACAAATTAGATACCAGTATTGAATAATGTTGGATAAAAAGAAGGAATGTTATTTTTTATTTTGGTGCATTGTTGTAGCAGAATTAGTATAATTATTTTTGAACATGTTAAAATTTGCTTTTTCTGTTTACGTGTGGCTATGTTTGGTGATGTTAACGTTTTACATGACGTTTATATAAATAGTTTGACAGTAGATTACGTATTTAGAGCTTTACAGACACTTCCAAGTTAACATTATTGTATTGTGTATTGTATTCAATAAAAAATGTCATTTTTAATTTTGTTATTTATTGATGAATAGTATACTGAATCATTGTATAAATCTCCACAACTGGTTCATCAAAGGCCGTGGTATGTGCTGTCCTGTCTTTGGGAAAGTGCATATAAAAGATCACTTGCTGCTTATCAAAAAGAGTAGTAGCATATGTGACAGCAGCGGGTTTCCTTTAACAAAGAAATGTGTCAAAATGACCAAATGAATGACGTCCAATAGACACTGATAGATAAAAATCAATGTACTCTAGTGACGTTGTTAAACAAAACAAACTACTTTCATTGAATAAATATGGAAACAATTTATTGCATCCATCTAAATTCTGTCATGAGGATCTTCACAAATCAAAACAACACACGTTCCATTTCCTGTGTATGTAGCCTTGATTTGTGAAGATGGAGAATCTGGTACTCCACAATGTTGTGTAGCATGTCTGACATATGAGGGTCTTGTGCTCCACAATTTTGTGTATGCCTGTATGATGATGTAGTATAAGCCCTAATTAATGATATCAATCTAAATTCTGTCATGAGGGTCTGGTGCTCAACAATGTTGTGTAGTGTGTATGACGATGTGGAAGCACGTGCATATGGTTAGCTACATGTACAGTATGTCCCTGATTGAACTGTATAAAAGTTAGGAAATCTATTACAAAACAGCTGAATTGATATCCATGTGGAGGAGGAAATATTATTAACGTGCTTACATCACAAAAGTGTTCAAGCACGCCTGTCGTAGGCACACATTTTGACCTCGGTTCAAGACGGGTACATCCGCGTGTCTGTCCGTTCGATTAATGAGAGGATAGCCAGACTATACTTCGCTGCAAAAGTTTAGACACAATGCAAATAACATTTTTAATCAATTCAATAGGCTTACTTAGCAGGTTTGTTTGCTTTTATATTTTCGGGAACGTTTGTGACACTTAGGCATGTCTGGACTGGAAATATTTTGTACGTGCTTACGTCACAAAAGTGTTCAAGCACGCCCCTCCTGGGCACGACATCCGGTCTTCCGGAGACTGCAACTTTAAAAAATGTCGCAAGAATGTGATTACGGTAATTCAGATTAAAAAGGATATTGTTAGATCATGTATCTTCCAAGGACGTTTCTTACCAGACTCTATTGTTTTGTAATTATTTCTTGTAGCCTTTTTTTAAGTGAGTTAAAATACATGGATTGAAGAGACATACAATAGCATTAAATTTAGCACCAGACATCATGTCACGAGAACGCCCTCTCTCAGTATAGCGAAAGACATCGGAGACAGACTGAAGTATTTTAATCAAGACTTTAAATAAATGCATCAACGAAGTAAACAGATTGTTGTCTTCCTTATTCATGCCTTTATTCAATAAATCTTTGGTTTCAACAAAACAAAATCACGTGACCTGGGGTATAAACCAATCAAATTAAAGAACATTTATTTATAACATTTATGTATTAGGATTAATAAAACAACTATTCTAAACACCATCTTGACCTTGGAAGGTTAAATGACTACAACATGACCCTTCCATTATATTTTAATTTAATTTTAGTATGGTATTCAAATGAAATCAAGGTATTAACAGTTATTATCATAGATTGACAGGATTAAATTTGTGATAAATGGGTTTTTTTTGTTATAATTGTCCTATAGTTTACATGCAAAATATAATTTGTGATTATAACTTACAGATCATATACGTATGTGTAGCACTGTAGGTCTCAAATATAAATGATCTAGAAAGAAATGGTTAGGTAAATACTAAAATTGGAAGAACAAATATTTCCTCAATTTGACCCTGCTTGACCTTAAATGACCCCAAAATTACTCTTCCACTCATTATATTTTAGTATAATTTTACTATGTTAGGAGAACGACCATCACATTCTGTCTTCTGCAATTTCTTGTGGGTTAGATTATTTATTATTATGAACTGACAGGATTAAATTTGTAACATTTTATGATAAATGTAGTTTTTTGCAATTGTAATAGTAGTTCTCAAATATAAAATATCTCGAAAGATGTAGTGAGGTAGGTATTAATATTGGAAGAAAAAATATGTCCACGATTTAACCCCACTTGACCTTAAATGACTCCAAAATTACCCTCTCATTATATTTTAGTATAATTTTAGGATGTTATTCAGGAGAACCTAACGTTTCAAAACAACCATGACTTTCTTTCCTCTGCAATTTTTAATGGGTTAGATCACTTATTATAGACCGACAGGATTAAATTTCG
Source organism: Cyathermia naticoides (assembly GCA_033042655.1). Classification (NCBI taxonomy): domain Eukaryota; kingdom Metazoa; phylum Mollusca; class Gastropoda; order Neomphalida; family Neomphalidae; genus Cyathermia; species Cyathermia naticoides. The sequence goes on from JAUTWP010168082.1 coordinate 8,517, forward strand.
AACATTTTGTGAAAATGCGTTTTTTGTTTTAAAAAATCATCGCTTTAAAAACTCAGATATACGTAAATCATTTAACGATGTTAAAGATATACCGTACATACTTCTACCATGAAATCAGCTAGAGGTGCATCGTCTAATGATGTTAAATATATAACATACACACTTCTACCATGAACTCAGGTAGACGTAAATCGTCTAACGATGTTAAATTATATAACATACCTACTTCTACCATGAACCCAGCTAGACGTAAATCATCTAACGATGTTAAAGATATACCACACACTTGATATGTTATTAAAATCACCTTTACCACCAGCAAGATGGTCTAATGATGTCTAGGTTACAGCTATAACGTATCATCTTGCAGCTCCGACTGATGACTCGGTGCTTGTTCCAGACGAACATTATCAGACACTACAACTACATATTTGTCTTCAAACTAATTACCTTGCCTGTCAGTATAATCCAATTGTAATCAATTTACTTCACAGTTAGTAAAATGTCACGAAAGAGAAAGGTTATTTAGTGGGGAATTGCGTATAATTATTTACATTTGTCTTTATAAACGCCTCAATAATAGACAGGATACTTGACAGTTTTTCACTTCCTCTTTTGACTTGCAAAACAGGACAGCAATTACTGTCTTACTGTTGTTTTGTGCGTAAAGTGAAAAGAAAATCATATTTAGAAATGTTTTCTCTTCCTCTACGTTAGTATAATAGTATGCATTCCAATTTTACGTTCTAAATTGCGGATATAAAATAAGAAACATATCATAACAATTTACAAATGATTATTTTCAGTAGAAACCGTCTCCGCACTTTCAGGGATTCATGAAACTTATTTCTGTGCTTAAATCGAATTAAAGCACGCTGTCGTTAGTACACATGGGGAAACACATATTTTTTTCAAAGACAGGATAGTACTAACCGTGGTCTTTGTTAAACAGTCATGTACCATTTATCGGTGAGCCGTACACCTTTAAACCGAGCCGTACTCCTTCCCACCGAGTCTTGCGAAATACTCAGGTTGTCTAAGTGCTGCTATTAAAAAGAGTAGGGGAGAGCGGAGCAAGTTGAGCCATTTTTTGTCAATGTAAACCATGTGCCTAATCTATGGCCAATTCAATTCAAATGAATATTCAATGTCAAAATTCAATCTTTTGTACATATTTGAGGGCGATTTCACCTTCATAGAATCATAGACGACGTCGTCCTGGGCTGCCAAAAAGGTGTGTCAAATGGCACACTTACCCCATATATGGAGTAAGTTGTGCCACACTATGGGGTAAGTTGATCCAGTGAAGTAAGATTCCCCAAAAAGGAAGCAAATGAGAAAAACAGTGTTTTCTACAAGGGATTTTTTTTATTATTTGTCCTTCGCCACTACAATGTATGATTATAACTAAAAGTATACTCAACGTCACTATTGAAGGGTCACTCATATTTGTCATACCTATACGGGGTCGTCCCACTCACCCGGCAGCCTTTGATGTGATACAGTTACCGCCATGTTGTGATAGGGTTGTTGAACAATAGGACGCCGGCTAAAGTCTATTCCATACTAAGATACATCATGTAGTTTGAAACGCCAATTGACATTTATTCACAATTTAGCACAGTAAAATTAGTGTACTGTAGTGTTGATATATATAATGTAATAATAAATATGTAATTTTACATAATACATACGATACAATACTATAATGATATGCATACAATACTAGTGTACATACAATACTATGATATGCATACAATACTAGTGTACATGCAATACTATGATATGCATACAATACTAGTGTACATAAATATCATTTATATAACAATGTTCAGCACAATATCAAACAATTTAGAAGCCGGTGAGGTGCGAGACAGCGTCCACATAGTTCATAACTGATATGTCCCCGTTCTGAAACTGCACCTTGAAACGATGTAACGCATCCTCCAGTTGTCGGTATTT
>JAUTWP010168093.1:0-10477 GCA_033042655.1 Cyathermia naticoides
CCGCCACACTAATGCGGCTACTCTTTTTCGATAAGCAGCAAGGGATCTTTTATATGCACTTTTCCATAGACAGAACTATACATACCACGGCCTTTGATGAACCAGTTGTGGACCACTGGTTGGAACGGAAAATAGCCCAGACTGCATCTGGGTCAACTGAGAAGGATCGATCCGACGACCGAACGCTTCAAAGGCGGGCGCGCTACGGTCTCGGCTACAGCCCCCTCCTTACATCCAATTAAGGTTCAAGCACACTGTCATGGGCACACAGCTGATCTTCCTGAGCCATCTGTCCAGGACAGATATTAATGTTAGTAGAAGATAGGAAAACTGTGGCTACTCTTTCAATAAGCAGCAATGGATCTTTTATATGCACTTTCCCATAGACAGGATAGCACAAACTATGGCCTTTGTCAAACCAATTATGGAACCACTAGTCGGTTAAGTGGATACACCTTCCCATTGAGCCTTGTGGAGCACTCACTCTGGGTTGAAGTTGATACCAAGGTTAAAAATCCCATGCCTCGATAGAAATTCGATCTCAGTATCTACTACCCTTAAGTTCGATAGCTTTACCACTGAGCCACGGAGACCGGTGTTTCCGATAAGCAGTAAGGGATCTTTTATATGCACTTTCCCAAAGACAGCACAGCACATATCATGACCTATGATGAACCAGATGTGAACCACTGGTTGGAAAGGAAATAGTCCAAACTGTAAATGATTCCACTAAGAAGGATCGATCCAGTGACTGACCACTTCACAGGCGGACACACTACCACGTGAGCTACGTCTCGCTCCACCCATGTGAACAGGTATATTGATAGTACATACATTGTAAGAATTATCTGTAGTTGCCTGAGTCTGTTGCTGCATCTGCTGGTTGTTGTACGAGTTGCTGTAATCTGTGGTGGCGTAGTTGTAGTTTTGGTCATATCCACTATACATCTATGAACAAAATTCACCAATGAATAAACAACTAAAATTGTTTGTAAAACATGCAATGTTTAATGGTATCATAGCACTAAAAATTAAATGCTAATGAATTTTGATCCCCATATCCACCACATTAAAAAAAACATTAACAGATTATATCACAACAAAACAACACCAAAATGGAATACTTGAATATAAATAATCAGCATGTTAATGAATCATTTCAATATTACAGTAAGACCTCTGTAAACCAGACACCCACAGACCAAAGTAAAATGTCTTGTTTTATTAGTTTTCAAGTTTTCAGGATAGATTTACAATAAATGAACACATTGGGACCAAAGTTTGTCCAGTTTTGATGGGATTCCGGTTTAGACAGTCCACATTAGTTATTTTATTGAAATATTTTTTAATATTTGTAGCAGAAGTCATTTTGATTTTTTGCTTCTAAGTGGCTAAAACCCCATTTACCCGCAACCCTCTCCACCAAAAAGAAATACATATATACATACCTCATTTTTGAATAAATATAAAACATCGGATGGCACCCAAATAACTAACCAATATATTGTTATGAAGCTTCACACCAGTCAACAATGTTATAATTGTAACATATTTCCCTATGTCATGTACGTTTTCTGCAGTCGGATAATTAAAACAGAAGTAAAAAAATTCAATGGCAGAAACTGCTTGTCATTTGGGAAAGATAAATTTGTTGTAGAAGCATCTCTCGGGGTAAATGGCTTTTTATGTACCCTCTGTGTGCTCTTTTCACCCCTCGCCTTCGGCTTGGGGTAAAAGAACACACACAGAGAGTACATAAAAAGCCATTTACCCCTCGTGATGCTTCTACAACTTATATTATACATACCTGATTATAATACTGTTCAGTGTACTTGGCATATTCACGTGCTTCCTATAAAAAAATTAAAATAATAAACAATAATTTATAGAGAAAACCTCACAATAGAGAGAAAGTTGTAACTAGCTTGCACTTCCTAATAAAAAGCAAACAAATCTGGTAATAGGGTTGGACCAAAGAACAACTAGCAGGAACAAACATTTTTCATACACAGTCAGAGGGAAATGGGCTATCCTTTGGAGAAATGCAGTAACAAGTCGATTCTTGGAAAACAGGAGAAATGGCATGTCAGTTTTTGGAAAATAGATTGGAAACCAATAGGAAAAGAAACAGCAATCCATGTTAACGGAAAACAGCTATGAGTTTAAAAGAAGTAGGTACAATTTCAATTCAAACAATAAAAACAATGGTGACTAGAAAAGGGGTAACATGTTCAGTCAGGAAAAGCAGATTGGTGAAGTGTTGTATGCTGTTAATTCATGGAAAACATTGGAAATGGAGACTAAAGAGATACCAAACTAATAACATTACAGAAAGCCATATCATTTCACAAAACTTCAAGTTTCAACATTGGGTTAAAACAAAAAGGTAGGAAATACTTTCTCTTAACAACCATTATTAGCAAGAGGTTTTTATATACAGGTTCAAAACCGAAGTCGCTACCCGTGGCCATTTTGTATGTTGGATGAAAAGAAGTTGAAGGACAGAATCAGTTTTCAGACTTATCTTTGTATCAATTTGTTGTCTTTTTGAGAATATTAGGTACTACGTCAAACCAAAACTGGATCTTGAAGATTGACCCAATGCTTATAAAACTGTCTGAATTAGAATTAAAATTGAAAAATCTACATTTTAAACTGCAAGTAACTTAAATACAGTTAAAGTGCAGAATCCAAATTTCATTTAAGACTAAATTTCAGACTTAAAACATTTTATAAGCTTGAGCTCAAAAGCAGAATTTGAACACAAATCGGAGAATCGATATTGTTTTATTAACTTCATAAATTATCAAAACACTTTCAAGATATTGGATAATAAATTTAAACACTTTCAGGATATTGGATAATAAATTTAATTTATTTACAAACACCAAAACAGTGGTACTTAGAATTTCAATAGGTGACCATTGAAGACTGGTGGCTGTATGTTTATTATATACATGAAAAATTTATAATTTAGTCAGCTTATTTTCAATTCTCCTTAGTTTGTGTAAAATTCTGCCCATGACATCTAACAGAATCAAGACCTCAGCTTTTGACAGTGAAGAACTAAAGAGTTTGGGCTTTCTGTCCGATGTACATGTATGTATGTATGCATGGTTGTTAAACGGTTGGACCGTTTTACCTCCATCATGTACACCTTACAGTGATGGGTACAAGCCTATGGCTTGTGTTGGATAAAGCTGGCTGCCTTCGTTCAAACACTTCACACACATCATTCTGTTCTCTTTACCACTGAAATAACCGAAATGATCAACTTCAACTCAGTAATATGCTGAAACAGTAGGAAAATATGCATAAAATGGAAGTCTCTGAATCCAGGATATGCATGTTTAAAACACATGCTGCACGGGACTGTCTGAAATAATTATTTTAAAATAGTGACAATTCGTAATGGGTTACACTGATTTACAAAAATAATTCTCCACAGACTAAAACAAAAAATAGTTTTAATAAATTCATGGAACACTGATATATAATATATATATATATATATATATATAGTCTCCATTAGAGTCCAAATACTAAAACAAAAACAAGTACTGTATATATTCTTCATAGACTAAAACTAAATACAAAAATCATAACAAATACAATAGGTATAGATTTTTTATACACTAAAATATAATTTAATGAATTCTTACATTAAAAAAAAATTATAATAATAAAAAAAATTAAATAGTATTTAAGATTTAATTTAATAATTTAAGATAAAAAAAAAATTACAGATGACTTTTGATCAATCTTAAAACCAACAAGATACCAAAAATAATATTAATTAATAAACATAAATAAACTGAATGAATCCTGACCGCAAAGACCATCTCACAGATGCCTGTCTCTTCACATGTTCTACAATACTTGCCAAAAAAAATGTATACCAAAAATACCCTTAACATTTTACCAAATAAAACAAATATCTGCATTTTCCACCAGGACTCATGGTAACATTGGTACATCACATTAAATTACCATATAAGGACAATACATTAAAAAATAATAATAATAAAAAAAGAAATTATCTTGAACATATGTTATAAAATAATGAATACTAGTAATAATAATTTAAAAAATGTTTACCGTATTCGATGTAATAAGCGTCCATGGCGCTTAATTTTTTGAAAAGGGGGCACTTATTGAGACCACAATGTTCCGCCAATTTTTTCAACCTATTTTGAGTCCCTAGTGTGTTCATTTCTGTGCTCACAATTTGGCAGTATGATTACTTAATATTTTGAAGAAAAAAAACACCCCAGGAAGTCGGCAGAATGAGAAAGGAGGGAGGTGACAAGGGAAATAATAATTTGAATATTCTAATGTACCGTGTTGCACTATGCACAGAACTTTACCGACATTTGACTCAAATTGTTTAGATGTTTTGGGCTGGGATGTCAAGATAAACTTAAAAGATGCACATATTAAGTTGCTAACTAGATTTATGTCGATGTTGAGAACATGTCTAAATAATTTTGAATATCACAAAAAACATGCATATTAATATTTTGGACTGTTGAGTGAAAGTAATCGGCAGAGTAGGCCCCAGTAACAGGAGTTCCCGCCGCGTCCATCATGCCAATCACGTGTCGTTACTTTTCAGTACACAACTTGGATCGATTATGTAGGTCGACAGTGTTAGCTAATAAGTTTTTTGTTTTTTCTGTAATAAACATTCTTTCAAACAGTACATTACATACAGAGGCTGAATATGATTATTATTGTATTTTGAACACTTGTACAACATTTAGTTCGCAAAATAAACCTATTTGCGTCTGATGCAACGGCAGATGCACATCCAGATTAGTGATATAAACATGGCCATATAAAGATTGAACATTTATCGCAATATTTGGCAACCTTGTACAGGACAGCCAAAACTGACAGCATGTTTGAACTCTCTTCTTCATTCAAAATGGGTATGTAATCATTGTTTGTGTTGACATTTTGTGGGGGCGCTAATTGGGTTTCATTTTCTAAATTTCTATAACGCTTAGGGGGCGCTTATTGGAGCAGGGCGCTTATTACGTTGAATACGGTATATAGAGTACAAATTTACATGATAATGACAAACAATACATTTTTATGATAAAAAAGATAATGTGTTTTAAAAACATTTATGTACATGATTTTTAGATTATTCTGAATTTATACATTATATTTGTTCAAACACAGCTTGTCCATACTAACAAGATCCCAATGAATTGTAAATAATAATACATATTTTTATAATATATATCAGGGCTAGAATTTAACGATGGCGCTGGTGACAATTGCCACTGGTTTTGTATAAATTGCCGTTTAAGCGAAATAACTATTCTGTTATGTTTATTTGTTGCAAAAGAATACAAAATGTTTATTTTAATCTGTTTAAACAGGTTTTACTACACGACAATGAAATAATTATATTATTTTAATACAATGAATAAATAAAATGAAACAACTGAAATAAAGGGTACTTATATATATTATGTATACATGTTTATATGTGCTTAATTTTCACCACAATTCTTGACTTTATAAACATGTCTTTATATTAATAAAAGTCACGAATATGCCTAATAAACATTACAAATGAACTTTAATTTGTGGTTTTCTTATATGTGTGACATACCTCTACCACTGAAGATTAACAGTTTACAATGAAAGCAAGTGTGTCACTGGGTGTTCTTCATGCTATTAACAGGTTCATATCAGCTGAAAACACTCATATTGGAGATGACATGGGGTGAGAAGTTCACACGCCATACTAGATTCTTAGACTAATGGAAACAGTATGTTACTACTGTATGTTATGTATAGATCATACACTAGTGCTGGTATAAAACTTTTAATCTAGACTCAAGGCTTAAGTGTCATCCATATTTAAAGAGTTGTCATGACATTATTCAGTGGACAGGTGATAGGCAAGTAAGTTACCCCTTGTTCCCTTGGATTTATCTCTCAATTCAATGAGACGGTTCGCACCACAGGAATCCCGAATCCATACTAACTTACCCCAGGGGCAATTAATTGTTTTGTTCTTAACTCAGCTTGTAAATAATATAAATTTGGGTGAGCGTCTAAATTCAATTCTTAAATATTTATTAATTAAAAATTTAAAAGTCCACTATCATTATTATATTTCTTATATTTTCATTTTTACAATTAAATTTTTCTTTTTAAAACCATGTACCACCAACATCTTCACAAGTCAAGGCTACATACACTTTTGTGTTACCCTTGACTTTGTTGGGAAACATTATGAGACATACCACCAGAGACGTCTATCGGAGAAAAATTTGTTACACCGATTATGTTCCTTAGATGATGACCTTGCTGACCAATCAAAGCATCTGTAACATATGAAACACTTTAAAGGTTTTCACTTATGGTTGCATAATACCAAATCCATTCCCACTGACTGCTGACTAAATACAAGTTTGTAAATTAATAGGTCATAGATAATAGTATTTACACAAATAATAACCGTCACCTATTATTACCAACATTAGATCCAGTAGCAGTTACCCGTTATGATTTTGTCAAAGCTCCTCAAACTTTGAAACGGAAATATTTTATTTGGTGCAATGAAACCGTATTTGCACAATTTTAAATTTCCAATCGAATAAAAATGCGATGCGATTCGCCCAATGATATCTCATCGCATTCAATGAAATTGAACGATTTCGTGTCCAAAAAAGTCCTCCAACTATGTCAAGGCATAATATACAGAATGTGTATATGTAGCCTTGACTTGTGAAGATGATCAGATACCAACGTATGAATGTTTTTCTATAGCCCATGTTTTAAGCATTGTAAGATAAAAACAGATAAATTCACTCTTAACGTCCATCCTTTAGTATTAACGTCTCAAATGAAGCATGCAGTGTGTATGACATCGTCTTAAAACTAAAGACTTTACGGTACAAGATTAGATTCGGATTTTTAAAATTTCAAGGATTTTAAGGATGGAGCCAGTTTTGCAATATAAGCGGTTGGTTAAATAGTTGATATTATGCTTGAACCTTAATTGGATGTAAGCACGAAAATACATATAACTATATAACTAACTTGTTGATATTATGAATGTGCAGGTAGTTCAAAGAGCTGTCATGTACAAATGTAATTTATTAAACGTTTATTTAAAAATCCAAAATATTGTGCAGTCGAACTTGTTCTCACGGGCACATCCATATAACGGCCACCTGCCCATTACATGTGTATATCCATTTGAGAAGTTTTTAGAAAATGTTTTGTTACTGCAAATCAAGTTTCAATATAAATATTCACTTGCTAGATGCAATGTTTTAAACTTAGGGTTTGAAATTATTTCCTGATATTAAGATATCTAGCATTTGACTGATTCTGTCATGGTGTCGGTATCGACAACAGTTCGTGCTTTGTAAAGATGTTAAAAACAAATTGTACATCATTTGAAAATTCCAACGTTTTAATAAGGAAACTACAAAGTAAAATCTTGATTAAAACATATATTGGTGGCATTGGATCTAGATAAGTTAACATATATTTTAATCTAGGCTACTATTTAAAACGATGATAAAAAAACTGAATAAACTAAATGGATATGTTAAGCAATAAATTATAAATAAGTGTGATAAGCAAGATAGGCAAATCAGAGACTGAAAAAAACTATTAAATTCATTTTAACTTATTTTGACTTGCAGAAAAGTATAGTATGATTCCATTTCGAAACATCAGATAGTTTTATATGATACAGAGACTGTCAAAATAGAAACATTTTGGCTGCCTTTTTACAAAAAGATTTTTTTAAATGAAATTATGTTTGTATTCTTTTTCGTAAAAAAACAGTAATCTGAAAAGTATAAAAAGAAAAATGTCAACCAGCATGTAAAAATGCAGGCAGTCTATGAAAAAACGAATGTCGTTAGTACAAAACAAACCAGATATTGAAGCTCTTAGCAACAAATATGGAAAACAATGGGTACTTACCACGAGAAGGCAAAATCGCATCATTTTCAATATTTTCTTTCTTTCGGCTAGTTCTAGAATGAAGTAGTCGACACTTTTCTTGACTTATATCGTTGACGGAGGCACGCCTATCACGTGGTCACTGACAACAAGACACATGGCTGAAGAGTTGTGGTTGTTCTTGAGCAACGCATTCTGACGGGACATTCAATCATAAAAACTCTTTGTAAATGGCACGTGACCGTTGTTACATACACACAGGCATTATTTCGGCCGATCTTCTAATCGTGACTATTAAAATTTGTCTCACAAATTATCGTGTTAGTGCATGTGTCAGTTTGTGGAAAGAAGTCATCACTTTTGTTTGTCGGTACCCGTCCTGCGTGTTTGTCGTTGGGCAACATTACAGTGGTACTTCAAAGACGATGCTGGGTGATGTCACAACAGTCGTGATTTAATGCCCATACAGCAGTCAAAATGATGCAGGTGTAAATTATGTTAACATCAATTCTGCCTAGTTAGACAGACTCTCGGCAGGTTACAACGCGAGTTGCTGTACTTGTTGCATACACAATATATATAAAGGCTGGAAAACTGACAAACTGGTGATTGCAAGACAGGTGCACACAAACTCTAGATTTTCAAGGTCGCGCCTAATGTTTTATTAGGTTGTAGTAAATAAAAGTAAAGTTTGTTTTATTTATTTATTGACACCACTAGAATACGTTGATTTTTGTTTTTAATCAACGGCTATTGGACGTCAAACATTATGATCATTCTGACTTGTTTTTAGGGAAAACCGGTTGCTGACACAAAGGCTACTGTTTCCGATGAGCCGCAAAGGGTATCTGATATGTACTTTACCACATGCAGGCCTTTGATGAACCTGTTATGGACCACTGATTGTAACGGAAATTAGCCCAAACTACAAATGTCTCATCTCAGAAGAATCAAGATGGACTGGCAGTAGTGAAGCAAATGAAAGATGAAAGAAATGCTTAGCGTTTTTAAGCAGATCGTGATGTTCTGGTGAATTGAAACACAACTCTTTGACATTAAAGGAAACAAATACTAAAAGCTGGTTATTTTGAGATATAAAAAGTCATTTAATAATAAAGGTATATGGTTTAGAACATGTGTACGAAAGTTAGCAGTTCAGGACCTAGCTAAAGTTTTTTCAATGGGAGGGGAGCAATAAGCAAGCAAACATAGATTCACTGGTGTTTTTAAATAGAAAATTTAATGATAACAAAATGCTAGCCGGAGAAAGTAGTCTATGTGGCTTTAACGATGTATCTCATACTAAGGCTCTGAATTTTAATTAGATATAATCACGAAAGTAAATTATACGATTGTCACTGTTATATGCATCATCGTCATAATCATCAGTGCCGTTATCTTCGACATTACCATCATTAGACGTAGTAAAATCATTATTATAATCTTCATAATAATTATAATCATTATCATCATCACTGTTATCACCATCATTATTATAATTAACATAATCAGCAGCAGAACCATAATCATTATTATCAGCATTATCACCATAATCATTAAGATCATTATCATCAGCATAATTATCATCATCATTACCAACACCATTTTCATCAGCATAGTCAATATATCATTATCATTAGTGTCATCAGCGTAGTCAATAGCATCACTATCATCATTGTCATCAGCGTAGTCAATAGCATCACTATCATCATTGTCATCAGTATAATGTTACATAATGATGCAGACGTTGCATGGATTTGGACAACTACGTTTGGTGCTATTAGATATGTTTAAACATCTGTCAGTTTCTTTATAAAGAGTTATTCGATGGTGACATGTTAAAACATTTACTTGAATTTAATTCAAACACATTATGTTCATAGTCATTGCACACGATACGCAATTGCATGTAATGTAACCAAAATGTACATGTTTTATGTATAGAATGTTTTATAATAAATGTATGCTTTAACCTAGAAAGAAAGGTCGTCTCTGTTTAATTGACTGAAAGTCAAAGGTGTAATATAGGCCATAACTCTGAAGTTTATATGACGAGGATACCCATTTTGCCTTTAGCTATATATCACAAACCTTGATTTATTTATTATGGCATCTACATTTTTGTTTTCTTTACTGTTTTTACTTTTTTCAGACGTAATAAACATGTTTGAAAGCTAAAGTTTTATTTAAATACTAGTAAGGGATTTGGCGTTTAGGAAAATGTTTAACGTGCTTATATCAGAACACTGTTCAAGCACGATTCCATTGGAAGTAGCCTCTCCCTAAACCAGGAACCGCCCCCTATGGGAGACATAAAGAAAAAATACAATACTGTATTATGTAAAAAAGTAAAGTTTGTTTTATTTAACGATGCCACTAGAGCACATTGATGTTTATCTTATTAGCGGCTACTGGACGTCATTCACATTGTAATCTTTGTAGAGGAAACCCGCTGTCGCCACATGTCTAATCTTTTTTCGATAAGCAGCAAGGGATCCATAGACAGAACAGTACATACCACAGCCTTTGTTGA
>JAUTWP010168104.1:0-10476 GCA_033042655.1 Cyathermia naticoides
CAGAAAATAACCCAACCTGCAGCTGGGTCCACTGAGAAGGATCGATCCCACAACCAACCGCTTCAAAGGTGGGCACGCTATCGACAGAGCTACATCCCGCTCCTGGACTGGCTAAGCTAATCCAGAATTCATAGGACAGATCTATATATAATAGGCTTAAGGGAGCAAGCCATGTTTTTTTTAAAATATATTTTATGGAATATTCAAGAATAAGTATTTGATTTTGTAAAATATGTTCCAGCTAGTGGTCCAAAACTAGCTATGTTATGTGCTATTCAGTTTGTGGGAAATATCTTATTAAAAACATACCTTGTTGCTTATTAGAAAGAGTAGCCTATGGCAGCTGGTTTCTTCTAAAGACCATGACTCATTGGTATTATATGTTTGACACCTAACATCCACTGATTAAACAATGTACAAGCATGTCATTAAAACAGACTTATTTTGGATGCAACTGACAGGGTATAAAACTGTAAAACATCTGAACAATATTCAAGATGGAAAATTGCTAATCCATCTGTCCCTTTTTCTGTCCTGAGTGTGGTGGATGGATAATACCATAAAATGTGGCCACAATAGGTGTCTGCTATAAACGTAGATGTTAAACAACTTGACCTTGAACAATATTTATGTTTTGGACCACAGAGATGACTAAAGTCATAGCTGGAGCCCATAGACCAAGACAGACGTCTGCTATAATAGTTTGTTCTGAATGTAGACATTAAAACTTGAACACTTTTTTTAGATGAATCATTAAACATTTGCTTTGACAAACACTATTGAATATATGCATGGCATTAAATAATTGGGTCAAAGATCAGCAGGTATTTGGATACTTTTGCTTATCACTATACAATCTGCATGGAATGGAGACTGTATGAAAAGTGATGGAATAACCATGTTGTATTTATTTTAATGATGTATGAATAGTGATGGCATAACCATGTTGTACTTATTTAGATGATGTATGAATAGTGATGGGATATCCGTGTTGTATTTATTTAAATGATGTATAAAAAGTGATGGCATAAACGTGTTGTGTTTATTAAAATGATGGAATAACCATATTATGTTTATTTAAATAAAATGGCTATCAATCAGGTGGATGTGTTGTATGACAGTTAAGACAGGTGATGGTGATGACAACCAGTGGTGAATCCAGAAAATCCATTTAGGAGGGCCCAATGACATGAGTCTAAGTGCCACAAATGTTCCCGAAAATATTTCCAACGTAAAAAATAGCAAAATCGCACAGTTTAGGGGGGCATGTCACTGGGGCCAGCCCCTAGATCTGCCTATGACAACAGAGCAATAACCGTCAATGATATGTCAATTGTATCGCTCTTCTGTACATAACTCTGTGATTTTTCAATTGTTATAATGGCACCGGATTAACTCACTGAATGAAATAGGATGTCTGATCGATCCTTCTTCGTGGACCCATTAAAACTATTTTGGGTTCCAGCCAGCCAGTCTGTGATATGCCAATTGTAATATGGACCCATCTGCAGTTTGGGCTATTTTCTATTCTAACCAGTGCTCCATAACTGGTTCATCAAAGGCTGTGGTATGTGCTGTCCTGTCTGTAGGAAAGTGCATATAAAAGATCACATGCTGCTAATAAAAAAAGTAGCCTATGTGGTGGCAGCAGGTTTCCTTTAAAAGAAATGTGTCAAAATTACCATATGTACAATGTCCAATAGCAGATAGGATAAAAATCAATGTGCTCCAGTGGCGTCTTTAAACAAAACAAACATTATTTTTTTACACTGATAGAGAGCAAAAGGAAAAAAGGAATGTTTGTTTAGCAATACCTAGATTGTTTAATCAGCAGCTATTACCATTAGGTGTTCTACATACCTTATTTACAAGACATGGTGTTCAGAAGAAACCTGCTGCTGCCACATAGGCTATAAATATTCTTTTCCTAATAGACCATTTTGAATAATTATAAGGAGTTAAACATTATTTTTATTTCAAGATGTAATCATTTTATTCAGTATACTTCAGATTAAAACATTCAAGGAAAGCATTGGGATTAATGGACTGTGACATGTTCATAAATACAGCATTTATATGAAAATTTCCGCCGTCTATTTTGGTCTGGAACTGGAATCATTCATGTTATTAAATGAGACATATAGATTTAGCTTTCTGCTAGGAATAAATCCTCATGCAGTTTTGTTTAAGTATTATTAATGTTTTTATTCTGTGTCCATCCTCACGCAATCACAATTAAGTCATGTATTTGCATCCATTCATTCATTCCATGCATTTAACTAGATTGTAGTTACACCGTCTGCATGATGTAATATAGCTGCTATAATGAATCAATTATAGCATCTGTATTTTAGTAGATCTGTGTGGGATGTAGCTCAGAGAAGATCATATTTCTGACTTGCAGTGGAATGTGAGATCGATCCCTGTTGGTGGAACCATTGGGCTATTTCATGTTCTAATCAGTGGTCCACAACCTGTTCATCAATGGTCATGTTTTGTGCTATCTTGTCTGTTGGGAAGTGGATATAAGATTCCTTGGTGTTTATCAGAAAGAGTTCCAAAAAGTTGCTAGAAACAGAATCATATAGTCTGTGAGGCAGCAGTGGATTTCTTTTGTTCTTCATATGATAAAACAATGGGATTGTGTACCACTGAAGATTTCTTTTATATATCCATCCATCCACCCAAATAGTCCCTCCTTTCTTCCCTCCCTCCCTCTCTCAGGGGTTAGATTTACTAAATGAAAACATGGGACTGAATTGCTTGTCCAGTTTAGAGGGGATTCCAGTTTAGAGGGGGGTCTGTATTAACAATTTTTCATCCTTTTTTCACATAAAAAACTAGTTTCTGTGAAGTAACTAAACCTGTGTGTTCTTTTCTCACCCAAGAAAAGAACTTTATACATGTAGAACCAGAAAACATTTAGTCCTAGCAATTAGATTTGATTACCAACACGTGTGCCTGGCATCTGGCTTGTTACCTTTCTTTGATAGCCTTCCCTTTTCTTGTCCAACATTGTACAGCAGGTTGGCATTGGTACAAGAACATATTCCATAGATTACTACATGCATTCCATCTGTAATCAGTTTTGGATTGACAGATATTAAATTATGTTTTTACCAATCAAAGTAAAGTTTGTTATATTTAATTACGCCACTGGAGCACGTTGATTTTTATCTTATCAGCGGATATTTGACATAATTGAAATGGTAATTTTGACACATTTCTTTTAGAGGAAACCCGCTGCTGCCACATAGGCTACTTTTTTCAATAAGCAGCAGGATGTCACTAAATATTTATGAAAAAATATGTGCAGACATAATGGTTTCTTGCCTTTGTCAATTTGGAAATTACTGTTACGTTAATTCCTCCATTCATGTTCTATTTGGAGATATGTCATTAATGTCAATAGGTGGAATGTTGCAGTGAGCTTTATCTTGTCTTTGTTCATCTATTTGTTTTATCTTGTCTTGTCTGATCTGTTGCATTATACAGATATAATGTGTTATGTAACATGGCAAAATACCTGATGCTTCATTAAGGTCATTCCAGTGGCGTTGTTAAACAAAACAAACTTTACCATTAAGGTCAGGTCATGGTGTTTAACATCTACATTCGGAGCTAGGCTGTTATAGCAGATGCCTCTTCCTAGTGCAGTTTATGGTTATATCCATCCACCGTGTCCGGGACAGGAAAATGTTTCCATTAAGCAGCAAGGGATTGTTTTAACCAATTTCCTAGGACAACACACACTACAGCCTTATGAAGCATTGACTGGAACAGACAATATCAAACCCATAGCCAGGATTTTTGAAAGGGGGTTCATTTTGGTATTAAAAGGGCAACTGCGAGTGCCCCCTTGAACCCCAGCATTTTTACACCTACAGATCTTATTTAATTAATTTCATAGGTCAAAAAAATATTTAAAAAAAACAAGCAAGTAGTTGCAATTTTTTTAATAACAATAAAAGTTGGGTTGGAGGCTTTAGCCTAGTTTGAAAGGGCACTTCAGAAAAAGGAGGGTTCGTTCGCACCCTACGAACCCCCTGGCTATGGGCTTGAATATAAATCATAAAAAGAGAGTTTTAAAGTGAAGACTTTCTGTATGTATTTAAATACTTGTATGAATATTGATTGTATGCATGTCATCTTTGACTTGTACATACTATTCAAAGATGCACTGGTACGGTCTATATAGTGAGTCATTAATAATCAACCTACTAATCAATGCATCCTGTTCTCAAAGTGGAATGTTGCAGGTAGCTTTATGTTGTCTTATCTGATCTGTTACATTATCCGGATGTCGTTTGTTATGCAGCACACACAAATAGACTGCTGTTGACAAGGAGTGTGTGGTATAAAGCATGCGGTTTAAGGTGAAGTCGTAACTACTGCGATCTCGCAGCTTCTCGTCTGACTGACTGCCGCATCATATTAATCACTTGGTGCTTTACCTCAATGTATGTTAATCGGCTTTCTATTTCTCACTAGTTTGATAGGAATAACGCAGTTTTGTGACTTCGTTGCATGATACTGCACTTAGATTTGGCATGTGATATTGTTTGCTATTGGTGTCTTGATTACATGATGGTTTCGTAATTACAAAAAGTATTTTTAAGCATTTTAGTTTGGGTTTGTTCACATTTCTCATTATCCTGTTTGTACGTCACACTAGGAGGGAGTTGGGTTAGGTATCAATTCCAGTGTAGGAGTTTTCATTTATTAAAATGTCAATTGAAATCAACAACAAAATTACATTTTTAAATGTATGAATTTGGTGAACTGGGCCTGAATGGATAATTTTTTTTAGCTACAACTACCTGATGTTAATAGTGTCCAACAGTGGCGGTTCCAGAAATTTCATTTAGGGGGGCATGCAATGACAAGCCTAAGTGCCACAAATGTTCCCAAAATTATTTAAAACGTAAAAAAATAGAAAAATTGCTAAATTTAGGGGGGCGTGGGCTGGGTGCACCCCCCACCCACCCACCCCATGTAACTGCGCCTGCCCAATGTTAATTAATTTGGTTTTACTTTCAATCATTTGGTCTCAATCTATATTAAAGACCAGACTAAAGAAACACCTCACGGTTGGGGCAAAACAGAGAAATATTTTCATAAGCATTTAGCATTGACTTCTAAAGAATTAGACTTTAGGTTTAAAACTATATAATATACGTAATTATTATGCTTATCAAAACATAAACAATAAACAATACTTAATTTGTTGTCATTCATTCGTATGCACTAGAAGAATTTGTGTTGCTTGGGCACTGCATGATTGTGCATTTTCCTTTATTAGCATCAATCATCAGTAAATTTTTAAAAATCTCTTTCAAAACATTCCAATTTATAAAAAAAGACTTATTTTAGAAATAAACATGGCTCTAGTATTTTGGCAAGGGGAAGAATATAACATATTTCACCAATATCTGGTGGCATCACTTTTTATTTAAATGTAGAGTGGGATGTAGCTCAGTTGGTAGCATGCCTGCCTTTGAAGCGATCGGTTGTCGGTTTTTGCTATATATTTGTTTAATGCCAAATCTTTTCATTTTATCCTTACAAGAAACTGGATACCTAATTACCAATTATTTTATCATTTTTGGTGTATTTATTTTTTTAATGCAAACTCTCCATTTTAGTATCAATACAAGAAACTAATCTAATTAAATTATAATTTTTTGTATATGTTTTTAATTAATTTTTTTTTTCTTTTTAGTGTCCATCCATGAAACTCCATACCTAATTCTTGGGTCAGCTAACAAGGTGCTAAAACAAAACCTAATGGATGTGATTCACAGTGTTCCAGATACCATTCACAACGAAGAAAACCAAAGCATCAAGGTTACTGGTAGGTAGCCAATAACTTTCGTCTTTTCAGTATTATTTATCCAATCAGATTTATTGATAGTGTGTTTACTTTGGCAGCAATTAAAGTGATTGCTTTAGGCTTGTGAAAGATGGTTATGGAAGTGTAAAAACATATGGAAAAGGATTTTTGAGCAATTTGTTTAGCGAAATGGAAGTGGTGAGTGCAGTGAATGTAACAATGAATAGCAGAGAGATATTTAAAGAGCTACAGAGTGATGGGGATTTGCAGTATAAATAAACACCACTTGGCAGCCACTAGCAAAAATCATTTAGGGAATATTTAGTGAGCATATGGCTGGCGTCATACAAATTGAAAGTTATTAAATCCTTGGTGCTTTTTCACTATATTACAAGCAAAATATTTATTGATGAATTATTGTGTTTGAAGTCAAGTCAAGTCAAGTTGTTTAACGTTCACTGTATATTTATATATAGTTTTTCTTTTTAATGTGCTTTGATCATTATACAGAAATTCCTTTAGTGTGGCAGCAGCGGGTTTCCTTCTAAAAATGTGTGTCAAAATGACCTATGATGATAAAAATCAATGTGTTCCAGTGGTGTCGTTAAACAAAACAAACTTTACTTTTATTGAAAAGAGTAGCCAATGTGACGGCAGCGGGTTTTCTCTAAAAGAAATAATATTATGTTAAAATGACCATCTGAATAACGCACAATTGCTGATAAGATAAAAATCAATGTGCTCTAGTGGTGATGAATGACGTCCAATAACTGATGATAAAAATCAATGTGTTCCAGTGGCATCGTTAAACAAAAACTAACTTTAACTTTATACAGAAATTCCCTCCATTGCATCTAGGCCATGCATCTGTTCATTATGCTAGTACAAGCAGTAAATTATCACTTGTTTACCAAAGCTTGTTTGGTATGGGTTTGTTAATTGTTTAAACCAATTCCAATTAATTCAGGTATTTTAGATGTTCAACATCTGGTACTGAAAGCAGTGAAAGCTTGGCACCTATCCATACTCATTAAATTTGTTAATACTATATAACCTAGGTACTATAAATCCCTTGTCGTTGAGTGTGAAAGTGCACATAAAATATCCTTGCTGCTTATCAGAAAGAGTAGCCTATGTGGTGGCAGCAGGTTTCCTTTAAAAAAAATCCTGTCATAATGACCATTATGTTTGATGTCCAATAGCTGTTAATAAAAAAGCAAACAATGTTCTCTATTGGCATCATTAAATAAAACAAATTTTACATTAGCCTTCTTGTTGAATTAAGTATCAAAATAATATAGCCGTGAGATTTACAGACTTGATCAAAAAATTAAATAAATAAAACAAAAATATCGCACCAACATAATTATTTAGTACTAATTGTATGCTAGATAATATGAAGTTTCACACACATACACACTGTACCGGATGCGGTGGATGGATAAAACCATAAACGGCACCTGGTAGAGGCATCTGCTATAACAGCCTGGCTCTGAATGTAGATGTTAAACACAAAAAAGAAAGAGAAAAAAAAGTTTCACACATATTTCCTCACATTTCAGACAGTTGTTTTTTGGTTGATAGAAAACAATGTAGAACAGTATGATAACATCACATATTTGTGCTATTGTTTTTTTATTGTTCTGGAAATGGAATGTACGCAGTTTGCAGTTTTATAGGGAAAGAATGTCCTTGTAGTATTGCACGGTTCAATGTTCTTTGTCTCAATTAGCTTCTGTTTAAGATTTTGTTAGTGTTTTAAACTAATGAGAAATACCAACATGTGAATCCAATTAAAACTATTGTATGTAGATTATAGGAATACTTGGGAGTGAAAATAGTTTTTATATCTTTGCATTACAAAAGTGTTCAAGCACTGGGGATACTTAATTTTTCCACATTTTTATTAGCATCAAAATTCTGTTTCAACAGTGGTCCACAACTGGTTCATCAAAGGCTGTGGTATGTGCTGTCCTATCAGTTGGAATATGGATATAAAAGACCCATTGCTTCTTATCAAAAAGTGTAGCCAATGTCTCAGCAGTGGGTTTCTTTTGATGACCATGAGTGGTAAATACTCTGAGCCGCTGATAAAAATATATCTTGTAGTGTCGTTCAACATTTCTTTCTTTAGAATCAAGAGTTCCTTTAAATGCACAATTAACAAATCTTCTGATATAAGGTCATTGAACATCAGTTTGGTTTAGAAAGAAATAGATACAAAAATTCAACTAATTATAGGATCAAAACATATTTTTGATCCACAAGAATTACAAGAATTAATATTTTTTATGGAAATGTTAAAACGAAAGATATTTTTAGCAACATAATCGTGCTGCTGATTAAAAGTGTTGTTTTTTCTGAGGCAACCGTAGTAAAAGTTTATGTTTTGAGAAAAACAATTATCAGTGTCTAGCAAGTTGGTTAGAGAGTTTAATGATCATCTTATATGGGCTAGACCATCCCAGTTAGCTCATTTGCACAAGACTTTCAGATAAAAGGTGTCATAACCCAAAAGCTGTCTTGTGTGTGCTGTGATGAATAAAGTTAGCCAAAGCTGAACATGTTATTAGTACTAGTAATTGTGATGTATCAGCTAATATTTAGATACATTAATGGGTTGACCTTTTTGTCATATCACCAGATAATGCAACATTTCATGCATGATATGTTCGTTTTCTTTAATTTAAGGATTTGATATGCAATAAAATTCTGTTTGATTTTTCAGCATTTATTTCTAAGGCTTTTTATATCGGATTAGTGTTCATCAAATTCAGTAGCTTTTTAGTCAGGCTACAGAAAAATTCTGCTTTATTACTATAATAAAAAAGATAAATGTCTGAGGGCTGGTGACTATATATAATCAAATATTTCTCAAAACTAATTAAATTAGCTTCTATCATAAATTTAAAAGATATATAGACTATAATCCTTTTATAATTGAAACTTGTTTTCACACCTTTTTTTTATGAACTGCCTCCTAAATAACCATCCTCTATTGATGTTTATCCCATTTTGAAAGGTCAGACCATAGCTATTGAAGTGCATATATACATATATATATATATTTATAAAAAAAAATTTTTTTAATATACATGTATATAATATTAGTATTTTTGTTTTCTATTCTTTAATTGAATAATAGTAGCCCATGCACTTACAAGGATAACTTAATATAAGACCATCTTTAACCAGTATCTTCCTAAGCTCAGTATGAGAACTTTTATTACTTTTATTTTTACTTAATATGTGGTTTTAGACAGATACCCTGTTTTATCATATGCAGGTTTTTTGTCAGTCAAGTTTTCAGATGCTCAAAACTTTCTCATGACTGTTGGGAATAAGTGTTGGTCTGACATTGTGTGTGGGATGTTTTCTGTTTAAACCAGTAGAACTAGCAACTTTCTCAAACATTTGTTGAAAAATATTTAATATTATAAACAAATCTGGCACTCTTTAATTAATAATTTTATAATGTGGATCCATTTTAAACCAGAATCTGTACTTGTTTTTTTCTATCTATCATGTATTATAACTGTTTGTTTCTTATACCTTTCTGTCTCTCACTTTACTTCTTTGTATTGCTTCCAACCAAAGGAACCGAGGTCATATTTGAAAGTAAAACAGGCAATGTAGAAGGTAACTTGCATTGTGGGTGTTGTTGTTACTTTCAAGTTGAATATTGTTTTGTAACATCAGATCATTCATTTTTGTCGTAACATTTTTTTTGGTTTTATTCAGATTGTTTAGCTGAACTTATTATCTAGTCTTTCTTAATTACAGTAAATCTGTTATGAAATGCATCAAGATTATAATACACAGGTTTATACAATAATAATAATAACAATAATAATAATAATTACAGGATATATTTATTTTGCACCACGTATGTATATTACTGTTATGTTTTTCGTTATAGAAATATTTATTGTTAAATTTTATATATATATATGTAATAATTTCATGAATTTGACCCATATATTTGAGGAACATTTTCATAGTTAATTTTACATATTTTTCCTATTTTTAGTGTATATATAGTATACATATTTTGTAACTATTATATATAGATTCTAAAACCAAAATATCTATTGATAGTAGAGCAGCAGAGGGCCAAAAAGTTTAAGTATTTTAAAAATGTAAAACATTTTACTTAAAGACAAAGACGAATTACACTATTCTATTATATTCTCTGATTGTAATAATGCTATTTTTATATTGTAATTCTTTTTTAACACCTTTCATTCATCTTTCAACATCTTATTTGTATTTACAACTGATGAGTTACTGCTCAAAGCTTGAATAAAGAATTGTTTATTAATAACATTCTTTGATGCATCTAGAACAAATATTACACATCAGTATTACAGGATCCTAATGCTTACACAATTTGTCTACTAAGTAATCCAAATGGGGAGCGGGATATAGCTCATTCAGTAGTGCGTCCACCTATGAAGCGGTCAGTCATAGGATCGATCCTTCTCAGTAGACCCATCTACAGTTTGAGCTATTTTCTGTTCCAACCAGTGATCCACAACTGGTTCATCAAAGGCTGTGGTATGTACTGTCCTGTCTATGGGAAAGTGCATATAAAAGATCCCCCCATGGAACCGCACCTGCTAAATTATCACAGTGAAGTATTA
>JAUTWP010168115.1:0-10476 GCA_033042655.1 Cyathermia naticoides
AAGTAACCGCAGCTGTTGGTAATATGATCAGACCGTAGACACAGTTCTATTGATGAATACTATATCTCAATTTAGATATCATTTCTGTAAGCATTTTGGAAACGCTGCAATCTCTTTCTGATGATGATAAAACTTAATATGGTACACAGGTATATCCGCTGTCCTAAAACATATTGTAGTTTTCTGGATACATGTCGTCATTGCTAATAGGTTAGTTTAAGAACAAAATAATTATCGCCACATAGGCTACTCTAACCCATTAGTAGCACTGTATATTTTATATACACTTTTGCAAACACCTAGTATAATCAATGTTTTTAAGTCATTCTTGTGAACTTGTCTTCGCAAATTTGCAAAATTACATTTTTATTCCTTAAAGTAGGTGTTGTAAATAAATACAATTATATTACGTCATTCCGATTTGTTATTCCCGTCATAGAGCACATTATGGAACGGGTAATAGCCCAATGTATACATTATGAGACCAAGTATACGATCATATTGTACCTCCATCGGATGTCTGCCACCAGACTACTCCTATTGTATGATCTGGTTTCGTCAGTTTTATTGGTTGATTTCACATTTGATCATACAGTCAAATAGACAGGACATCATAAACCATGACATTTATTAAACTAGTTATGGAACTACAAGTCAGTGCAAGTGGTTTCACCTTCCCGTTGAGCCATGCGGAGCAGTCACTTTGTGTTGGAGCCCCATACTGAAATTAAAAATCCTATGCCTCGACGGAGTTTCGATCTGGTATCTACCAGCCTCAAATCGATAGTTTAACCACTGCACCACCGAGACCGGTTACCAGTATTGTAGGGTAGGGGAAGGGTTTTACGTGCAATCCAATCAAGGTTCAAACACGCTCGTTCTGGGTACAGAATTGCCCTGAGATTGTACTCAAAATGAGAGCCCAGTGTTGTGACAGTATTTGTGTTTGTATTTAGACGCAGCGTCCACACACCCACGCCACACTATTAATAATAAAGAGATTAGTTCTTTACTTGTCACAAGCGCATTGTTCGATTGACATTGATTTATACCCAGAGTGGACATCGACGATGTTTTCGTTCCACGTTTTCTTTGAGTTTGAGTTTTTAACAAACCGAGCGAACTGACTCGATCCAATCTGTACCCAGTGATAGTGGTCTCAAGTCCCGCACACGACAAGTCTAAAGATTCAACTCTGGTCTTTGTACCAGCCACAGGCCAACTACTTTATTCCTTAATCTTTCATTTGTTACTTACTTTTTATATTATGTAGCAAACAATACAACAGACGACTTATTTCTTGAACTTGGTGAACAATAATTTATAGAAAAAGGTCGTTTACCTATAATAAAAAAGCTCTTTTTTATGAAAACTAATAATTTTAATACATGCCTGGTGTAATTATGCACACCATGCTAATACGATGAGCTATAAAATGATGGAAAAGAACATTAAATACGTTATACATTATGCAATGAAATAACCTCTAGGTCATAAATAGGAAAACTAAAACGTTCTCCTAATCTTCACCATCAATTCTATGCCTAAACCCGCCATAACGTAAAACTTGCTTTCATATTATTTTAACACAATATTTTATTTCATTTTTATTTCACATTCTACATTTTGTTTAAATATACATAATTAAGTATACATAATTTAAACTTATTTTTCCATTTGATTGTTTTGCACACCTTAATGGCTACTTTAATACAAAAAAAAATCATTTTATTTCCCCCATTATTTTATATTCGCCGTATACTTAATTTTTTTAATTTTTCTATTTAAGTTTTCCCCATATTTCATATTTTACATTTAATAACGAAAGAGATATCTGACAGCTGGACTGCGTTTCGTTGTGGTCTATAATTGAACTGAACTTCTTTCCCCTTTCTTGGACAGAAACTCTGGCGAAGTAAGAGTTTGTCCCCACGACAAGCGTGCTTGAACACTTCTGTTATGTAAGCACATTAAAGCTCTTTCCAGTTCCAGTTTTCTCTTTACTTTTCCAACCTTATACTTTATATTTTTTACATTTAATGTTTTTCCATATTTCATATTTTACATTTAATGTCGAAAGTGATATCTGACAGCTGGATTGCCTGTTTTGTGGTGGTCTATCGATTGAACTGACTATTGAACACTGGTTGAAACTTTACCCACCCACGACCAGGACGGTGCGGTGTCTTGCTGGGCTAATGCTGCCAGCTTGACACGTTATCAAAGGTAAGAGTGGGTAATTTGACGCGTGGCTTTATCAACTGACGCAGTCACAAAATCATTTGATTGTAAAAGCTGACAGAGGTCAAATACATAATGAGACACGGGCAGTTACGTTCTTAGACAAGCGACTTGACAGACCAAGCTTAAAGCTTTCACTTTTAACATCCAGAATGAATTCTTGGTAGAGACCCATATTTAATATACGGTCATTACTGACTTGGACGTCTACAGTTAACTACAGTGAACTCTGTCTAAACCAGACACCCATGGGACCATGGAATATTTCAGGTTTTCAGATGTGTCCGATTTTCAGAGGTTAAATTTACCTGTACATGGAAGACATTGAACAAACTTTATTATAATGTTGAACTATTTTATTGTATGTGTTTGGTATATCAAACACATTGTAATATCATTTTGGTTTTGTTATTCTTAACATGATATAATTTTATGAATAATATTAATAACAAGTCTACTACTTCTATGTAAGATACCCCCCATAAAACACACACACACAAAAACAACACGAGAAAACAATCCTCAACCCCTTCTTGCAAGACAAAACGTAAACGCTATGAAATAAATTATTCAGTGGAATATCGAATTTAATCTTAATAATTATGTCCATTCTTATTTAGTTTTTTTTGTATATAAAAAAGAAACAAAACAAAACAGGAACAGATAGAAAAGGAAAACAGAAACAAACAGAAGGAGAAGCAAATGAAACACAATCCTCATCCATCCATTCTTGCAAGAAAAAAACATAAAAACTACAAATTATTAAGTGGATATCGAATTTTATCCTATGTCCATTCTTAGTTTTACAATAAAAACAATCTTTACAACATGAATTAAACAAGATTTTCCTCAGAAATTTATAATTCTTTATTCCCATCGTTTTCGTCATACAATAATTATAAGTGTATAATTTAAAAGTAAAATCAATTTAAATGGTTTTAATTATGAAATGAAGCATTACGTCATACGTTTGAGACTGAATCAGTGAAGCTATTCTGACCTGCCACTCTGCACGGTATGTGCGCTCTGTAATTATACCTGAATAGGCCAGTGGTTAGTCTGAGCGGTGGGGAATCTGTGTTGAGAGAAATTAGACATTGTTCTTGGTGTGTTATTGTTGGAGAACGTAATAACATTTCTATCATTGTACACAAATAACGATGGAATCTGCACTGAACAGTCATGCGCAATTATCCACCACTATGCACAGAACTGTAATACGTAATTATCCACCCACTACTCTATCATTTAGCTACCTATGCGGCTGGAATTGGATAATGATTAACTACATGGTGGAGGCGCCTAACTTCACGCCATTTGTGTAAAGTCAACACTCCCACTATTGCGATTACCTGGTTGATTTTGTTATCAGCTTAGTTTAAAACATGTCTCGTCTTCGTTTGTTTTGTCTTATATAAGATGAAATCTTCCCCGTCGTTCCTGGACGAAACTGATAATAATCATACTGAGTATTTCACTTTAAAAGAATTCAGTGTGTTCTAGAAAATATAAAAAGAAAAAATTCCACGCTATGTCATGACTTTATTTTAAAAATCTAAAAAATCCCCCGACAAAGTAACTAATGGATAGGGAGAATACTTATTTTTTCTTCTGCGTTCCACTTTACAATTTTGGTGCATAGAAACTACCTATAACCCTTTTAGACATGTCAAAATCTGTTTTGATATTTTAGACCTTGGAGAAAACCTTTAGGGATCATCAGCGAAACATTAACTAAAATTCTTTCTTTTTTGTTAGACATATGCCTGTATGGCACTCTGAAACATCAAATCTGGTCCGTTGTATTAAGCCTCATAGAGATAAATGTCTCCACATCAATCATAAATGTATGTGTATTATTAATTTGTTTCATTTTAAATGTACTGCAATGAAAGACAGTGATTAACCCTAACATTGCCATTGATCTGGGGATAATAATAATAATAACAAAGAAGAAACTGTGACTTAATTTGATGTGATAATACCCCCTCCCCCACACAAACTATTTGAAAATATACTACATGTACTCGAACTACGGCAATGCACCTTTAACCTAGATGTATAATTTGATGAATAAATCCTGACGTCGGCCCACACAATAAGCTGTCACATGGAATATAACTGTCTTAAGTACACTTTGATAGAGGCCGCAGGAGACTTGCATGTATTATATTTATCGTTGGTTTATTGTCACTGACAAATTTAACACTGACATATTATAATTACTCTATTGGTGCTAACGGGCCACAAAACACGTTTTCAGGATAAACCCGGCATGACGCAAGATGGCCGCCACGTGTGTGATAACAACATCGTAATACAACCACGTGGTTTAGGAAGACTACAAACCAGACAACAAAACTGCATCTATAGGCGTCCGAGATAGAACTCCAGTACAGTGGACTGTCTAAACTAGATTCACGTGGGACCAACACAATATGCCGGTTTAGACAGAGTTCCGGTATAGACAGATTTTATCAAGAGTGATGGAGCTGAACGATACTTTGAAATTGTGATACTAGTAGTTTACACAGAAATCTGGATTAGACAAATGCTGTCTTAATATCAAATGTGGCTTAAATTCAAATTAAAGAATTGTAATGAGAGATTGTGATAGAAATAAGGGTATGCATGTTTTGTTACTAAGACAGTATCGAATACTAGTATGGTGGACTCTAAACCAGCATTTGTCTTATAGATTTATGTGTAAACCAGCATGATTTCAAACTCCCAGCTCCAGAACACTGTGTGAAATCTGTCTCTACCGGCATTCTGTCTAAACCAGCATACTTTGTTGGTCCCAAGTGAATCTAATTTAGACAGAGTCAACTGTACATGCATGATGAATTCTAAAGACCAACTATACCGACGACCATAAGAAACTACACCAAGACTCTGAGAGACTACTGAAGAAAAACCATGCCAAAAGACCATGTATTTAATACAAACATAATTATTATAAGCATGCAACGTTTTGTGTTTTCTTCAGTAGTCTCTGAGAGTCTTTGTATAGTTTCTTTTGTTCATCAGTATAATTCGTAATATGACATACTGTCCGCCATTTTGGATAAACCATTCTACATTACATATCAACATTACTAATCTCTTTATAGTCTTCATTCGATATATCAGTGTTCATTACACACATGCTTTACTATCATGACCTCTAACATGTCTTTAAAGAGTGAATCAAGTGTCTGTGTGTGTACGTACAGGTATGAACATGCGTGCAATTCTACTCTATGAAATGATCTTCACCCAACGACTCCAATTAGCTATGGCTTCAATTAAAAATATATTTGTCAAAACAACAAAGCATTATAGAACAAATTAGAAGATCATGTTTGGTGAGTGTGATCAGGTTCTTACATGTCAAATGAAAACGATCAATTCAATGGAGTATATCTCATTCAACTTTGAAAACCCTTAACCAACTTAAAATAAGCTGTTGACATACAAGTAATGTTTGTCTTATTTAAAGACACTAGAGCAAATTGATTTTTATCTTATCGTTGGCTATTGGATGTCAAACATAAGTATGGTAATTTAACACATTTCTTCAGAGGAAACCCATTGTCGCAGCAAACGTCTTTTATATGCACTTTTCCACAGACAGGACAGCACATGCCATAGCCTTTGATGAACCAGTTGACCACTGGATGGAAAGGAAAGTAGCCCAAATTGCAGATGGGTCCACTGAGAAGGATCGATCCGATTGTCGACCGCTTGACAGGCGGACAAGCTACCGACTGAGCTAAGTCCCGTTCCCCCGAGTTGACGTACAAACAGAACCAACACACAATGTCATAGCTAGAATTTAATATTCTCTAAATAATACCCAGGATATACTGAAAGCTTGAATGATAGAATGTTAATGGTTTCAGACACTGATCACTCAGCTTGTGAAGTGAGATGGGATAAACAGACAAGCCAAGTTTCTGTTCACAAATGTAGACGTTTAGTTTTTTGTAAATTGTGTAAAACGGCTGCTCACGATGGCATCAGCTGTCTACCGAGTTCTTCATCACGTCCGTCAACCCAGCCATTCCAGACAACACTGTGTTGACTTTGCCTTTTATCACAACATAATCTGTCCACACTACAATGTATGTCCCGTTCACTCGAAGACGCCGTCTTTTCGCAAATGTTTACATCATTCGCCAAGAAAACAGCATTAGTTTGGTGACAGTACTAATCAGCGGATCCTAAGATCGTGTATCTAAGAAAACAGTTTTCACTCAGCTGTTTCCATCAATGAAATGAGAAGAGATAACTTCTCCCGCAGTTGCTGAATGATCGTCGAACCTTTCTGCTCAATTTGCTCCATGGGCAATAAACCTGCTAAAAACCAAATGATTTATTCCTTGTTTTTTAACCAGTGTAGGCCTGCTGGAGTTCCCTGCTATCCATAGCCATTTAGCGTGCAAAGAAACAGTTATGCTTCTTTACAGAGCACGAATTGCGGCTGTTTTAACTGCTTGTCTTCAAGCTAATTTTGTCAGGTCGACATGATGTATGGGCTGAGGGAATCATTCGACATAACACTGAATGTGAACGGCGTGTAACTAGGTGTAACAACACGACACGGGTGAGCGGGAGGAAATTAAAAACACAGTTGGTGGCTTCCAAACCGTCTGAAATTCAAACTGGCCTGCTGGGTTTGCACACAGAGCTTTGAGAATTTCAGACAAAAGGGTTGTGACCATTAGATCGGGTTTCCCAATTGTAAAACACATTATGAGCTTAATGGTTTCACGGCTTTTCTCTGCATATAGCTATGTACATAGGCCGTGTTTATGTAGTTTCAAAGAAAGTCCTATTGATGGCATCATTAATCTAAACAAACTATCTCATTGATCTTCTACCATGGACCCCCTGTTTCCATGTATATCATTCTGTCGTAACGAATTCCTATCAACGCTTTAACGGGTCCGTTCATCACTTAAGATGGACCGGATTTCTTTCAGCGAATGTTCCTGCTATTGAAAACAAATTTAATAAGAAATCTAAAGTGTACGCTATGATCATGCATACAAAATCCAGCCACGGGCTTCAGAAAACAACTTTCAATAGGTGATGACTGTTTTCTGTAGATATACATTTATACAGACAGAAATGTCCTAATATCAATGACTGAATATTTCAAAATTAAACAATCCAAGAAAGTATTTTATGTCAGGTCATACGTATAGTAAATATGGAATATACAGACGCAGTTTAATATTAATTTTAGTTCGACATATTAGAATCGTAATCAACAACACTACTTTTATTGCATGATAATGGCCATACTCGACAGACGATTTTTCTTTTTGTGCTGAGATTATGTACTATTGTGGACTACGTCTGAACCAGATTCACTTTGGACCAACGAACTATGCTGGTTTAGACAACGTGTCGGTATAGACAGACTTTAGTCAGTGTTACAGAGCTGGTTGGGACTTTGAAATCATGCAATTACCCAGAAATCCCTACTAGAAAAATACTGATTTAGACAAAGTCCACCGTATGTGAAGTTAGATAAATATAATAAATGTGGAATGCACATGTATTGGCATTAGAATTTTCTATAAATAACATTTGAATTTAATTGTTCTGGTTCCATAGACATAGGTTGGTCAAACGACAAATTGAGATTGTCAGGTCAGGCCAAGTTGTTCAACGTCTACGTTCAGAGCCAGGATGTTATAGCAGACACCATTGAGTTTGTTGATTTCAAATAACAAAATAGAATAGAACCAGACATCAGTGTGGTATTACGATTCAGGTAACTAATCTGTCATGCACATTAAAACACACAGGTATGACATTGACTGATTTCTTGTCTCCACATATACATACTTTCAATTATCACAGTTTTCTTGTTAATCCATTACATAAATACACCAGCGAGGATCTAACATGAGGAAATCACACTCTAAACATGCAAACTGGCCCCATTATGAACTTTGACTTTAAAAAGCCCGCCAAGTCAACGAATACGTGCTTGCACCGCCTTTCCGCCATTATCACATTTACCTGTTTTGCCGGTGTGTTTGCTGAACAAATGTATCATCGTTGTTGTGCATTATCGTCGGCTTGCTCGCGTCGTGCATGCACACAGATCACCATCAAGTCCTCCTTGTTGTCTGTTTGCTGACCGTGTCATCAACACAGCTAGCATATGGTCATCAGGATGTCTGAAACACCGACTGTCTTCATGAATGTCACATAATCCCACCGATAAAAGCGACTATTGTTTTTCTAATGTATTGCACATGTTGCGATTTAGAGCGGCCAAGCTTCTGATAATGTAATACTCTCGTGTTATATCTAGCTGTATTATACTATGTGTCATACGGGTATTTATTAGCCATATGTCTAAACACAAATGAAATTATTGTCACGTGCGATTTGAGAGCTAAGATGCCACCAAGCACGCCTGTTATGGACACGTTATGTTTAACATAATAAAACTATTATATGGTCACAAGTGTCATGAAGCGATTTTATGAGAATGTGACGTCATAATATTCCTATGGATCAGTACTTCTCAACCTTTTTCTTCAGTTTCCCCAATTAGGTGAAACAAGCTTTGTCATCCCTCAACAATTATACAGAAACGTACCAATACCCTACTATTTCTATTGTAAATCCCTTCAAGACATTGCAATTCCCCACTGGTGGTGTATATGAACACGGGACCCAAATTCATAAAAAATAAGGCCGTGGTATGTGCTGTCCTGTCTATGGGAAAGTGCATATAAAAGATCCCTTGCTGCTTATTGAAAAGAGTAGCCTGTGTGGAGGCAGCGGGATTCCTCTAAAAATTACCATATGAATGACGTCCAATAGCAGCTGATAAGATAAAAATCAATGTGCTCCATAGCCACTGGTAAGATAAAAATCAATGTGCTCCAGTGGCGTCATTAAATAAAACAAACTTTACTTTTTTTACAGACAATCGTGCTCTTTACATGACAACCATATTAAAACGACACCTTGCCTGCCGACTGTTAATTCTTACGACAGTGATAAATCGGCGAAATCGTTCTCGGGCCACGCTGGGACGAGTTGGGATATCTGAAACAATTATCATAAGCTAAATTTAATTTAATCTCCAGCCGTGTCATTCTATAATTGTACAAATGTAGCATTTCCATTTTCTATTGAGACAGCAATGCAATTGTGTAAATTTAATGAATGTCACTATGCTCTGTTTTCATATCGGATGTTCACACACAATTCATTCTTCACACGACTACTTCTCGCGAGTTCACGCGAGACGTCCTTCCCGCCATACCGCACGCGACTGCAGCACGCGCGCTTTAATACAAGCAATTATACCCTTGCTTTAATGATAGGTGGAACCAGGGGACCGCAGAAATATCAAATACATGAGTTTTCATTTCGTAAATTTAATAAACAAAACTGATGGCATATCGCCATGTCTCCGGCTATTAACAGTCGTTGCATTAACCGAGAGATGTAAGTAACCTCTAACCCGAAGAGTTATCCCCCATGGAACACCGCCAAGCGAGCGCGCGCCGATTATGAAATTAACACCTCGTTATTGCGCTCGAGAACAAGCCTGTAGCCTGGTTTATCCGCAAGCTGACAAAGGAAAACACACAGGAAGCGATTTCGTGTCGAATATGTATGAACGTGACAATTTCACCTCGTCGCCGACTGGGACAAAATGTTGAAATCAACATCAATCTTTGCTTCAGTTGTGACATCAATTACAAACGGTTTCCCCATTTCCAGGCTAATTTAATATTTCGTCGACAGCGCCTGGCGAGAAGGGAGTTCCTTAAGAATGATGAACAATTATGAATATAGCTCTTT
This sequence comes from Cyathermia naticoides, assembly GCA_033042655.1. Lineage (NCBI taxonomy): Eukaryota > Metazoa > Mollusca > Gastropoda > Neomphalida > Neomphalidae > Cyathermia > Cyathermia naticoides. The sequence continues at coordinate 10,069 of JAUTWP010168115.1, forward strand.
TCTGTCCCGACTAACTGATCTGTGTTGTATTTCCTCCAATGCTGCCGCGCACCAGCTCACCAGTTAACATCTAAACTGATTTAGGCCTATTTACTTTCTAGTTTAAAACTTTTAAACGTTTTATGTTTGAAAACACAAAGGTTATTTTTATTGCTTGTGATATGAAGATCATAAAATTGTATATAATTATAATTATATTGTACATTATGTGTGTGTCATTGTGTATGTGTATATATTATGTGTATGTATGTATGTATGTATGTATGTATGTATGTATGTATGTATGTATGGATGGATGGATGGATGGATGGATGTATGGATGTATGGATGTATGGATGTATGGATGGATGGATGGATGGATGGATGTATGGATGTATGGATGGATGAATGGATGCATGGATGCATACA
>JAUTWP010168126.1:0-10476 GCA_033042655.1 Cyathermia naticoides
ATGACCATATGAATGACATCCAATAACCGATGATAAGATAAAAATCAATGTGTTCCAGTGGCATCGTTAAACAAAACTTTACTTTATTGAACAGTTGAAATAATGTTTTGTTTGGTTATTTAATCAGTTGTTATTTTATTATGTATTGTGGGTGAGCATACATGTTGAAAATGGTGATTTGCAGTTGTTTTATTTTGTTGTGTTTTGAATCACCTCACTAGATATAATATAGTATAGTATTCCAGCAATCTGTTTCAAATGATAAGCAATTTTCATTGTGTTTACATAGTATTACCAGTATTTACAAGTATTTACATGTATGTGGACAGTTAATCCTTGGTGTTTACTTGAGGCCTACACAATGATAGAGATAGCTGTTGTCATTGAAATAGATTCACTGTTGTTTACGTCAGTTTTCAATGAATATTCATAAGGTAATGTGCATTGTTTTGTAAACAATAACAGTGTACAGAATTATATTATATTTTATTGCTGAAAAACTGGTTATATTAGATCAGGGATATGCATTTAGATTTTTTATTTTGATAGGCCAATCTCATGATATATTTACATATACAGTGCACTGTCTAAACCAGATCCAGTTGGACCAACAAAAAATGCTGGTTTAGACAGAGTGCTGGTTTAGGCAGATGTTATTCAGTGTTAAATACCTGAATGGGACTTTGAAATCATGCTGGTTTACATATGACGTCCAATAGCCGATGATAAGATAAAAATCAATGTGCTCCATTGGTGTTGTTAAATAAAAACAAACTCTACTTTTTACTTATAGTCTTTGTGTGTATATTTTTGTTGTATTAGTTATATTTAGATTGGGTGTGGTTTAGCTGTTCATGCTATCCTATTGTGTTTTTTTTAATCAATTGTTCAGTAGTAGTTGTCAACAAGAATATTTTGTGTAAAATGAATCAGCAAATATATCAAGTGAATGGTTTTACCTCCTGCTTTGAAATCATGTCAAATCTAGAAAATACAGAAATAAAATCAGTTCTGACTCAAATCAGACAGATTAGCTTTTCATTTAGTCTTGGGGTATAGCAGCTTTAACAGGCTTTTTTACATTCTCATATATCAAAGTAAAGATAAGATTTGTGATGGTTTTTATACATGTTGATAAGAGTAGTGATGAATTGGTATATAGTAATTAGTATAGATATTCAAAAAATGCTTGAGCTATGTACTGTACTCCCAAGAGAGAATTATCTTAAGTATGAAAAATACATGTAGTAAGAGCCCATGGGGTCTGCTTCTTGCAGTTTTATGAGTGTTCAAGGCCATACGATGAAACATTGAAAAAATATATACTACACATAAAACCTATGGTGTTTGTTTCTTGCAGTTTTCTAACTGTGAACAAAGGCTTAACATGAATCACTGATTTGTCTTAAAAAATAAAAGTATACATGTAACGCCATGGAGTCTGTTTACATCAGTTTTTCTGACTGATCAATAGGCATGAAAAACTTAAAACTTATTTTTGTTTTAGTGCATACCCCAAAACAACCTTTGGTCAAGTGTTTAGTATGAATTGTGACTGAACAATTCTCCAATATAAATTGAGATGATCAGTATCAATACACATTATTATAAAAAAAATAAAAATTATTTAATGATTTCACTGGAGCACACTGATTTGTATCATCATCGGCTATTTGAACATCATACATAAAAATATTATGGCCATTTTGACACATTTCTTTAAAAGAAACCTGGTGCAGCTACATAGGCTACTCATTCCGATAAACAGCAAGTGGTCTTTTATATGTACTTTCCCACAGACCAGACAGCACATACCATAGCCTTTGATGAACCAGTTGTTGACCACTTGTTTGAATGGAAAATAGCCCAAACTGCAGTTGTGGACCACTGGTTGGAACAGAAAATAGCCCAAACTGCAGATGGGTCCACTGAGACTGGTTCCGATGACAGACCACTTAATAGGTGGACACTAACAATTGAGATACGTCCCGTTCCAATATCAGTATGGTTGGATATCATGTATTAGTACTGACTGGAATGCAAGTTAAGCTTCTTTAATATTGGCAAAAATGTGTAGCATGTTAAGTCTGCCTTGCTAATTATGATTAATGATCTCTTGACTTAAATTAGCAAATCTTTATACCTCAGATTCACCACTGTAAAGCATATTGACTTTTCTGTCCATAGATTTACTGCAAACAAGGTGGATCATGAACAATACAAATAGTATGTGCTATCCTGTCTGTGGTAAAGTGCATATAAAAGACACTTTGCTGCTTATCAGAAATTCCAGTCCTTCGTAGGGTGGCTTTTGAATGAAGAAACCATGACCACGAGGTGCATGATTGAACAACTCGGGTGATGGAAACATGTCCAGGTTTCCTCTGAAGACGATGAATCTCAAATAGCGTATTTGACACCTAATAACCGATATCAGAAAGAGTAACCTATGTGGCAGAAGTCAGTTTTCTTTCAAAATAATCTGTGTCAAAATGTTTGATGTCCAATAGCTGATGATTAAAAAGAAATCAATGTACTCTAGTGAAGTCATTAAATAAAACAAACTTTAATTTTCCTTTACCTAATAACCAATTAAACAAACATTCCTTTCCTTTATAATGGCACATCTTCTGATGGTTTACAGTGTTCGGGATCACTGGAACACTCGTAGAAAGGAATGTGATTAATATTTCACCTGGTAATTGTTATTCTGTACGGACTATGATTAATTTATAAGCACAGCTCTCGGTGATATGATTCCCAGTTCTGTATAATGGTTCATGGTGTCTTAACTTATTATTACACTGGAACATCCTATTTGGGATATTCATGATGTATATCAAAATACCATCTCAGTGGATACATTTGCAGTTTGGGAAAGTGCATATAAAAGATCCCTTGCTGATTATCGAAGAGTAATGCTGGAGAAATGTGTCAAAATGAGCATATATATGACGTCCAATAGCCGATGATAAGATAAAAATCAATGTGCTCCTGTGGCATCGTTAAACAAAACAAACTTTACTTTACCTTTGCAGTTTAGGCTATTTTCTGTTCCAACCAGTGGTCAGCAAATGGTTCATCAAAGCCAATGATATGTGCTATCCTGTCTGTGGGAAAGTGCATTTAAAAGACCCTTTGCTGCTTATCAATTATAATACTGTTTTAGTATTTACTATGTGGGCTGTGGGCAAAGATAAAGTAATTGAAAAGCATAAACATTTTTGCCTTATTTTTGGCAATTTAATAATTATACCATTTTAAATATGTTGTCCTTAACTTAATTTGAAGGGTATTTATTTTTCAACAAAATCACAGTTTTTAGTTCAAATATATTCCATTTTTAGTCTTGTATTCAGATTATATTTGTTTATAAAAATACTGTACAGTGGACTCTGTCTAAACGGGATCCTTATGGGACCCAAAAAATATGCTGGTTTAGACAGAGTGCTGGATTAGACAGTGTTTTTAGTGTTATAAGTCAATTTGGGACTGAAAAATTAATCCTGTTTAGACAGATTTCTGGATTAAATAGATGCCGGTGTGGACAGTGCACTGTATTTATATATACATATATATGGTCACAATTTTGAGTAAAAAAAAATTTGCTTTACAAATCCGTGAAACATTTTATAAAAAAAACCTGGCCTAAGGTTTCCGGTTTTATTTAGTTTATATTATTAAATAAAGATTTATAAATATCAAATATAAATTAATAAATATTTGTTGATACTATTTAGTAAGTATGTAATAAATAATGAATTTCCTCTAAATACTATGAGCTGCAAATACCATTTATGTTTGACTTCTGATTAAAATAATGCATCAATGATTCATTAAACAAACATTCCTTTCTTTTTAACAAAAACATTTTGTTTTTAAACTTAAAGTTGTAAAATAATTTACATCATGTATTAAATCAACATGTTAAAACTTACTTTGAACACCACCAGGAATAAGTCGAAGTGGTAAGACTTCGTCAACAACATACTCTTTTATGTTACTTTTGTGAAGCAGGTCATCTTTAGATACAGGAATTACAAACTCAAAAGCCATTTTTTATACCTGAAAGTAAATACAGAAATTAAAATTATGGTCCACAAAATAAAAAAATAAAAACATAATTATTTAAGCAAAATCTGTGATGCTATGGCAGCATAAATATCATCTTTATTTAAATATAATTTTGTTCATTCTGGATTTGATACCCGATCAAAACGTCAAAACTCACAATTGCATGGCTCAAATTTAATCAATTGTAACCCACAGTAATTTTGAAACTATTGCCATCGGCTAAAGGCTTATCAACAGCAATTTTGGCAATTGAAACCATTAAATTCGAGGCCTGAATTTGTGAGTTATATGGAATAGCATTTTATTGCTACACGGTACCTCATAGTTATAATTTTGTCATCAATATGAACCGGTATATTATATTATTGCTAAAATATCACATATGAATGTTGTCTGCATGTTTTTCTCAGATTTTATGGACATTTTACTATTGCACGTTCACAAAACTTTAGTGTTAGCCAATCAGAATAATTTCAATAAAGCACCTGTCCACAAATAGGGCTTCATGTAAAACCCTTGCAGGTGGCTCCAATACATTAAATCTAGAGGTTGGAATTATACGTACTCTGTAGTGCTTTAAAATAATAAATTATTAAATAAGTAATACAGTCATTAAATGCATTCAATAGTTAGTATGAGCACACAGCGTTTATTTGTTAAGGGGACAGAATTCGATGGGAAGAAAAAAAAAAGTAACGCCACTAGAGCACATTGATTTTATCTTATTGGACGTCATTCATATGGTCATTTTTGACATATTTCATCAGAGGAAACCCGCTGCCGCAACATAGGCTACTCTTTTCAATAAACAGCAAGGTGTCTTTTATATGCACTTTCCCAGACAGCACATACCACGGCCTTTGATGAACCAGTTGTGCTGTACAGGTTGGGACGAAAAATATCCCAAATCAATGGGAAGAGGATAAATATAACATTTGTGGTTAAAATCAATTCAAAGAGCTGGTTATGACTTACGTAACAGACTCATGAATCTAAAATAGAAGTGACAAATTTACAAACGATATTTTTCACTTGAAAGTATTTTTGACAGGTTTCTATTGCCCCCTCCACAACCACTCATTTTGTTTTGCAAAATAATTTATTTAAATTGTTATTATTTATTAATTTTATGCAGGCCCAAAAATGGCAAAATAACAGGTGCACACAGACGAGAAGACAGAAGTGACTGTCACATTTTGAACTTTAGTGCATTGATTTGAATTTCATCAGTGACAAAAAGTGAACTGTGACTGTACACTATCTAATCTCGACTGAGAATCGTGAGATTTAGAGGTTTTTTAATGTTATAATTTATATGTCACATGATCTAATTCTAAAGGGTCCAGTAAACTTTAAAGATTAAAAGGTGGCGTAACATTTAAACAAAAAACAAAATCAGTCGAGATTATCCAAATATTCCAATATCAAGATGAATATGATTATCACTTAATCAACATCATTTGTGAGTAATGTAAATTAATGTAAGTGGAAATCAAGCGTACACGAAAAAAGTAAAAATTGTATGATTTTGCGACTCGGAGAACGGAATATTTGTTACGGTGTTCGGATTGATAAGCACCTGTCTACCCTCAACCTGCTTTGAACGTCACCTCAGGTTCTAAAATAACAGCCTGCGAACAGTCCCAATTACACCCAGCTTAATTATTGGCGTAATCACCTACTATTAGGCAGTATCTCAATAAACACCTCTACGAGACATAAACTTGGTTACATATATATACAATAATCAAAATATTAATTTGACAACTAAAATCACCATAAAGCTTCAAAAAGTGCGCCCTTCTAAAATTAACCAATGAAACGATGGAAAATGTTAACCCCTAATTATGCTTTTACTGTAAAATTTATATGGCATAGTGAAATATTACAGTTTGCTGTAATATAATCCAGAATTCAATACTCACTAATAATTAAGTTATTATTTAATTATTTGATCAAATAAATATTTATTTTATTCAAATCAAAACAGGTAATATTTTCGCGCCGTTCCAGTTCACGAACATGATACTTTCGTCAAAATAACGTGGTGTTAAAATGTTTAGTGATAACGAAGAATGTTCTATTTGAATCCTTATGTAATACTTGTATTATCGTTTATCATTATATGGTGTTTACTAAATTATAAATTTGCTTTTTGTTTATCAGGATTAGCACTGATCCTGGTCGGACTTGTAGGAGATGCGCTTTTGTCGGGCACCGGTGAAGTTTATGATCAAGTTCCGGTGTCGGAAAAATACGAGGGATCAAGAAAATTGAGAAAAAGATTTAAAATGTTTAAAAGTTGGAATCCTTTTAGGAGAAAACAAGAAAAGTCAAAGGAAAATGTATCTTTGTTTCATTCAAAAGCTGATCGCGTTAACAAAAGTGAAGACATTCTGCCCAGTCCACAGGGTTCAACACCTCGACTTACGAGACAACACAGAAGTTTTATAGTTAATCAGACACACGACTCTAGCGTTTTCAACAGATCTGTGTTAAATGCATCAGGGCCTCTTCTGTCAACTCCACTACTCCCAAGAGTAAAAAGAGCTGTGGGTGCAAATGAAATCTTTAGGTAGGTACACTGTCAGTGTCACTGCGCTGTGCTTATTTGGCATGCAGACATTTCGCCCGAAAGTCATTGACTCATTAGCCCCTTCCCCCAAGTCTTTTCGCCCCAGACTCATTTTTTAATAAACATGTTTCGCCCCACCCTATATTTTGGGACAGTCGTTTCGCCCCAATATTTTTTTACTGACCTGCCCCATTTATTTTTTTACATTTTATTCAAATGTTATAAAATATTGTGTGTTGTGTTGTATTTTTTAAAGCCAACTCCAAAATTTAGCATACTATTTTATGTTTTATTAAAAATGTCTTAATTATACTCCGATTACTGGTTTTCGAACAGATAAGCATAGATAATAGATTGCAGATTTCGTGAAATATACAGATTGAAATTTCAAATTGTTTTTCTTAACTGTAAACTGAATATTTAATCCATGAAATAAAAACAGTTCCTTACAAAAACAACGCCCTCGGTAAAACGTATGGACATCATTACAAAGGTTGTCAACATGTAAATTACATATTAATTATTATCATGTGCATTGTAGGTTTCTATACATGCACGTACTTGCAAAATTTTACATCATTATTTCATCTAATTAAATTTACTTATTTGCTTGTTTCTTAATTCAGCCCTGGTTTGAGTCCGTCTGTGCATTCTGGAAACCGATCCATTACTAGATCATCAACATTCCACTATGCTCCGAACCACCCAACGATTTCAACTCCTGGAACATTGCCAGCTGTGCGACTTCGGAAAACACACCAGCGATCGTTTCTGGACAGTAACAATTGCTTCGTTCATAGTCCTAATACTGTCAAGATTGCTCCTCCCGACCCTTCGGTTATCTTATCACCCAGGTAATATTTGTTTACATTAGCCCCTTGTAGTAGTAGTGGGATGTAGCTCAGTCGGTAGTGTGCCCGCCTTTGAAGCGATCGGTCGTCGGGATCGATCCTTCTCAGTGGACCAATCTGTAGTTTGGGCTATTTTACATTATAACCAGTGCTCCACAACTGATTTATGAAAGGCTGTGGTATACATGTGCTCTCCTGTCTGTGGGAAAGTGCATATAAAAGATCCCTTGCTGCTCATCAGAAAGAGTAGAGTAAAGCCTATGTGGCAGCAGCAGGTTTCCTCTAAAAGAAATGTGTCAAAATTACCATATGAAATTAATGACGTCCAATAGCTGATGATAAGATAAAAATCAATGTGCTCTAGTGGCGTTGTTAAACAAAACAACTTTACTTTACATTAGCCCCATTACTAATACTATTAGTCATTTGCTGAAATTCAGCTTTGTAAAATAAAATCAAACAACTGATTAACATAATAGTATTAGTTTTGCAGATACAAGAACAGTAAAATATTTACATGCAGTATTCAACAAGTGTTTAAAATCCAGTAGCCCATAGGGTTACCTGTTTAGTATTGTTGACTAGCCCGACTTGAAAAAACACTAGCCACTGGTGTCAGATTAGTGGATTTATTGAACTCTGACATGTGGATTTATTGAACTCTGACATGTGGATTTATTGAACTCTGACGTGGATTTATTGAACTCTGACATGTGTGGATTTATTAAACTCTGACGTGGATTTATTAAACTCTGACATGTGGATTTATTAAACTCTGACATGTGGATTTATTGAACTCTGACATGTGTGGATTTATTAAACTCTGACGTGGATTTATTAAACTCTGACGTGGATTTATTAAACTCTGACATGTAGGCCTATGTCTTAATGAAAAACCATGGCATTGTGAATCAGTTGGCTGTATGAAACAAAATTGCTACTTCATCTAGGGCAAAAATTAAAATTAAGTTTGTTTGTCCTTACCCGACCGACACACAAAAATAGGCCCATGGATGTCAAAATCTTTTTTGACCTCTTTTCGAGAAGAATTTCTTTTGTGGGTGTAAATTTCAATTTATAAATCGTGTAGCTATTAAAATATGCATGGAGCAAAAAAATAGATTTTTCCTACCTACCCAAATTTGAAATTACAGGTTGGAAATGGACAAACAAAAATATTTTAAGTATGGCCTAGGGTGTAGTTAATAAACACATTTGTTTTTATATTTATATTATTTTAGATCGGTAGCGTGCAGGCCTGCCTTTGAAGTAGTTGGTCGTCAGATCGATCCTTTTCAGTGGACCCACCTGCAGTTTGGGCTATTTTTTGTTCCAACCAGTGCTCCACAACTGGTTCCTCAAAGGCCGTGGTATGTACTGTTTTGTCTGTGGAAAAGTGCATACCGTATAAAAGATCCCTTGCTGTTTATTGAAAAGAGTAGCCCATGTGGCAGCAGCAGGTTTCCTTCTAAAAGTGTGTCAAAATGATCATATGAATGACGTCCAATAACCTATGATAAGATAAAAAATCAATGTGCTCCAGTGGTGTCATTAAACAAAAAAAACTTTACTTTTATAAAAACCAGAATATGGTTTTCGTGTGAATTTCAAATGAATCTAATTTACGTTTTATTTCTTTTAAAAAATGGATGCATTGTGAATTTTAAATTAATCAAAATTAATTCTTGAAAAAATACATTATAGTGAGGTTGCCATTTTTTTTATTCAATCTTTACATGGCTATGTTTATATCACTAATCTGGATGTGGCAATAAAGTTTGCCTTTTTGCAGAGTTCATCTTTACATGGCCATGTTTATATCTGGATGTTTGCAATGAAATTAGCTATTTTCCAGAGTGGTTCACAACTGGTTCATCAAAGGCTGTGGTATGTACTGTTCTGTATGAAAAAGTGCATATAAAAGATCCCTTGCTGCTTATTGATAAGAGTAGCCTATGTGGCGGAAGTGGGTTTCCTTCTAAAAAGTGTGTCAAAATTACCATATGAATGATGTCCAATAACAGATAAGATAAAAATCAATGTGTTCCAGTGGCGTCGTTAAACAAAACAAACTTTACTTTAGTACATACTTCATACACATAAAAACACTTTGTAACTAAAGCCAGTGTTAATGCATCATTAATTGTTGAGAAATTATAATTAATCGTGTTATATGAATCTCATAAGATTTAAAAAAACTCATCAACATTATCCTGTTATTTAACAAACCGTGAAAATAACAAATCATTTCTCCATCTGTCCGTCCGTCCATCCACATTATCCTGTTATTTAACAAACCGTGAAAATAACAAATCATTTCTCTATCCGTCCAATCAGCAAGAGTTAAATACTAATTCATGTAATACAATTAATTATAATTTCTGATCAATTAATGAAGCATAAAATCTGTTAACTTAAATCTGTCCGTTCATCTGTCTGCCCATCCGTCCATCTGCACATCCATCCAACTATACAAAATTCCTCCGTCCATCCTACTGTCTGTACATTCATTCATCTATCCATTCATTAACCCATTTATCCATTCATCCGTCCAACCATCCATCCATCCGTCCGTCTTTCCATCCGTCCGTCCATCCATCCATCCATTCATCCATCCATCTATCCGTCCATCTGTCCGTCCGTCCATCCATCCATTCATCTGTCCGTCCATCCGTCCATCCATCTATCCATCCATCCGTCCGTCCGTCCATCCATTCATCCGTCCATCCATCCGTCCATTCATCCATCCATACATACATCCATCCATCCATCCAACCATCTATCCAAAACCCACCTTCATAATATAAATTAAAACTAAACTGGACTCTTGTCTCAACCCAGCGGTTAAGCTATCGGAAGGCAGGATCATAATAAGCTACACATACATACACAAGTGGTGGCGGTCTGGGCTATTTTCCGTTCCAACCAGTGCTCCACAACTGGTTCAACAAAGGCCGTGGTATGTACTATTCTGTC
>JAUTWP010168137.1:0-10475 GCA_033042655.1 Cyathermia naticoides
GGCCATTTAAATTAAAGTTTACTAATAGTTTTAATACATGGAATAAATATAAAAGGATACATTTGAAATAATAAATTTGGCCTTTTAGATTAAAGTTCACTAAAAAATTTTTGGGACAAACAAACATGGCCATCTTTTAAATAGAAAGCTGATTAATTCAAATTCTGGTTTTGTCTGGTTTTGTCCGGTTCCACTTTATATTGTCTATGCTAGAGACTTTGTTATATTCACACCTAGAGGTAACCAAGGTAACCAGGTACACGGGAGATCATTAACAAGGAGATGTATGAAGCATGGACTAAAATATACCCAGTTGAAATCAAATTATCTACCATTCCATGTTTTCAGGAATTTTTCTGTAATGTTTTTCTGTATTCTGTATTTATATAATCAGAATGAATTAATTCAATTTGATGGTCCTAATTAGTAAATGTTTATAATTGTTAGAAATTATTTTCCACTTTAATTAAATTCAGTATTTTATATTAATATCATATTTTTATGTTCAAATTTTTACCCCATGAGATCAACTCTGTTTTTTCAGAGGCTGGTCTCAATGGGAACGTGCTTGAACAGTTGTCTGATATAAATATGTAAAGATTACCTGACCTATTCAAATTTCTTAAGGACATTATCATTAAATTTCATGTCTAAATTTTATTTTTTTAATATTATAATTTCATGTCTAAATTTTATCATATATAATTATATTAAAAAATCATTAAAATAATTGATTTTTTTAAAAGACTATATTTAATACAATTTGAACAATTTGTTATTTTCTGTGCCATAAATCTTTATCTTTTATAACATTTTGTAGCAATTCATGAAAACAAAATCTATTGTGGGTTTAATAATTTTATGAATTTAATTAGCAAATTTTGATGAAGAAAAACATTAAAGTTGCAAACACTGTTTTCAGTTTATCCATTTCAGTCCTGTTTAGATATAAGCAACTTAATTGAAAATGTTCAATGTTTATTCATTTGTTTGTCAGGGAAATGATTAAACATTGTTTATAAATAATGCTATAATCTTAACACTGCACTGTAAACAATGCTTGCAAAAATCTATTTTTATTTACAATTAGCAAAGAAAATTAAAATGGCACAGTCGAAGTTGAGATTTGTTATAAAAAATATTTCAATTATTTAACAAATGATTTGTTTCTTCCTAAAATGGACTTCTAAATTAACTTAATAAAATACTACTTTGGTAATAGTGCTGTCTCAGTTAAAATATGAGCCAAAATAGATTATGTTTATCAATGTAAGATGTCACAATTATGATTTTTGTTCACTAAAGAAGAGATTGACAAATGAATAATTAATATTTGTATTACCAGTATATCTTTTCATGTAGGTACAGTGGAAATTATTTTCATTTAAAAATTCAACAAGTATTTTGTATGTACAGTGGAAAAAAAATTCATTTAAAAATTCAACAAGTATTTTATAAATGACACAATTCAACTGTAACTATGCTACTTTAATTCTAGCAGTGGAATTTCTAACATGCTAAATAAATGGTGAATATTTTAGAAGCCAGGAAAAGCAAATTAAATAATTAATGATGACACTAACTGGCAACAACCCACAGTCTCCAACCAATGATATATTTTATGTCCCATGCTTCATACATTAACATTTTTTATGTTAATAAAACAATATCAACAATGTCAACAATAAATATTCAGAATTGACACTAATAATAAGAAAGAATTTCTGTTAATGTACAGTTGTTTTAGTATTTTATTAGTCAAATTAGTCACAACATTGTTACAGAGATATAAAAAATTAGAAAATTTTAATTTTAAAACACCCTGCAACATCAAACAAGTTAAAAAATCATATACAGTTTTCTTTAAAACTAGTTAACAGTATTCAGAACTGATACAGTTAAATAAAAAATAAAAATAAACTGCTTTCTTTAAAACTAGTCCATAATATCTATAAAAAAAGTTCTTTAAAACTATACTGAGGGGCAAACTTTACACTGAAATAAAGTTTTTCTAGAGAGATAGCAATGAGTTAAACTTTACACTGACTTTGAATGCCTGTACAAGGAAAACCATAACGAATACTGACTGTACAGGCATTCAAAGGCAGTATAAAGTTTAACTCATTGCTATCTCACTAGACATTTTTTATTTCAGTGTAAAGTTTCTTTTGCCCCTCAGTATAGTTATCAGTATGTAAAATTGATACAGATACATTAAAAAAAAATTCTTTAAAACTATCAGTATGTAAAACTGATACAGATAAATAAATAAAAACTATTTTCTTTAAAACTATTTATCAGTATGTAAAATTAATACAGATAAATAAAAAACTAAACTATTTTATTTAAAACTATCACTATCAGTATATATAATTGATACAGATAAATAAATTAAAAACAATTTTATATCAAAACTATTTATCAGTATATAAAATTGATAGATAAATAAATAAAAACTATTTTCTTTAAAACTATTTGTCAGTATGTAAAATTGATACAAATAAATATTTTAAAAAACTATTTTCTTTAAAACTATTTATCAGTAAGTATAATTGACACAGATAAATAAATAAAAAATTCTTTAAAACTATTTATCAGTATGTAAAACTGATACAAATAATAAATTTAAAAAAATCATTAAACCATTTTCTTTAAAACCACTTGAAACTGTCAAAGTATCTAAAATCGACCTGCTATGGAACTAAGATCGATTGAATCCCAAACCGAACTAAGAGGGTTATCGGCGTACACCCGATAAATATATTCATATCGTTCAAGATTCTGAATCACGTAGACATTAATGGAGGGTTGGAGGTTAAGCTGCTTAAGCCACGATGACCCAGCAATTTCTGAACAAAAAGATAAGAAAACAGAGAGTGTGAGTTGTCATGGAAACAGAAAAATGACAGACAACCATTATTTATGTGTGCCAGTAGTTTGCAATATACTAAATATTGTGGAATTAAAAAAAATTAAAATTCATCAATAAACAGCCCTTGAAATTTGCTGCAGTATTCATCAGTGCTCCCTTAAAATGTTGTTGCAAAATTGATTTGCGATGGAATTTGTTATCATTGTTGGGTATTTACTTTGTTAATATGGTGGAATTCAGCAGTGCCACTATAAAACACTGTTGCAAAACTAATTTATGATGCCATTTTAATCATTGTTGGGTACTTTTTTTTTCTTCTTTTTTTTCCAAATTCTTTATTACCCCGAGAAAATAGGTTATGTCAGGTTGTGTTGTATTTACTTTTGTTATTCAGACAAAATTACAGTCACAAAATAATCCAAATTTCAAGGGATGAATAAAAAGATTTAATATTTTAATAAAATTCAATAATTTAGCAGTAAAGAAATTAGTTCGGATTTGAAATATTTGTAATAAATTTCATAAAGTATTTTGATGAAAAAAATATTTTTCTCTCTATATAAGCCATCAGAAATATTTTCATAAATAATAAATGTTCATAAAGTTTGTTCACAATTTTGTTTTCTCTTTCAATATAAGCCATCAGTTTAAAAACAAACATTAGTGCTTGACCCTTAGCTGGATGTAATCACAAAAATAAGTATAAACTTAAAAGATTGAGGCACATCATAAAGAATGGTTGAATGAGTTAATGCAAATATAAATATATTAGTTAGCAGTATAATGTTAGTTATTGTTTATTTCAAAGCTGATAGCATGGAACTGCTATTATAGGCAGACACCAGTTGAAGTAATGAACATCTTTTGTACTCTCACTTTCAAAATACAGATAATTTTATGAGTGACAACAACATATATGAAAGATAGCATATTGGAGTGTATTAAAATACATTACTTCATATATTAATACATTAATTAAAGTGGCAGTCTTGTTTTTAAAAATATTTAACCATTTAGAATATATCTTGTATGTTTGTTTGATGTGCACCATGCTCCATTCTTCTGATGCAACGATTTCCTGTATCGTAATTAGATCACGTGAAATACACTATTAATCGACGGGTCACCAGCTGTCTGCCATTGCTGTCGTAGCACTATTCACGTGATCTAAATATGGTACAGCAAATCATTGTGTCAGAATAATGGAGCTTGGTGCGCATCAAACAAACAAACAAGATATATTCTAAATGGTTAAATATTTTCAAAAAAATATTTTTAAAAATTCTTGAAATTTAAAAATATTGATATTTCTGAATGTGCATTAAAATTTAAAATGGTTTTCTATGATTATGAGTTATATTTGTTATTTTGATCTCTGTGTTTTAAGCCTGAAGGAGATCATGATTATGAGATATTTGTTATTTTGATCTGTTTTAAGGCTGAAGGGGAACATGATTATGAGATATTTGTTATTTTGATATGTGTGTTTCAAGGCTGAAGGAGAACATGCTAAGGACTGTTCAATTGAGCTTGATGAGAGGTCTGGGGTTATTGGACCAAGAGAGCAGAAGAATATTTTGGTGGATTTCTGTGCGAGTAGAGAGGTGAACTTTTAATGATTTTAGTCTTAAGTGATTATCTGTTAGCAAGACTGTATGAGGTTCATGGTTATGATTCTAATTATCATCTGTTATGTTAATGATAATTCTGTTATACGAGAGCGGGATATGGCTCAGTTGGTAGCATGCCCGCGGTCTGTCGTGGGATCGATCCTTCTCAGTGGACCCATATGCAGTTTGGACTATTTTCCGTTCCAACCAGTGCTCCACAACTGGTTCATCAAAGGCTGTGGTATGTGCTATCCTATCTGTGGGAAAGTGCATATAAAAGATTCCTTGCTGCTTATCAAAAAGAGTAGCCTATATGGTGGCAGTGGGTTTCCTCTAAAACATGTGTCAAAATGACCATATGTATGATGTCCAATAGCTGATGATAAGACAAAAAATCAATGTGCTCCAGTGGTTCTGTCAAACAAAACAAAATTTACTTTACTTCTCCTTAAAATGTATTTCTTGTAATGGGTGTCAGTATGAAGATGAAGATATGCTCATCACCTGTAAATATTTAATATAATTGTTTTCATAGTGATTCATGAGTGTAGACCATCATGACCTAACGGGGACGGATCATGGACAATGTCTAGTGCAGAGATATGACAGTTTGCTTCCTATCCCAGACACAGTGAGGGATAAAACCATAAACTGCACCCGTGATAGGTATCTGCTATAACAGCCTGGTTCTGAACATAGATGTTAAACAACTTGACCTGACCTGATGACAGTTTTATTATTGAGGTTTGTAAATAAACGCAATGTACAAACATTATTTGGAAGTCTGGATCCCAAGCTGGTCAAGAGGAAGAGCCACACCAATGATGATCACTTCAATTTATCACATCACTGATTTTCTTGCCATTTTTACTTCTTTGATGCATCGCCTGCCATATTGTCCAGTATCAATGCATTGGTGTGGTCATTAAACTGAAAAGCAAGACAGGTCATTAAAAACACCTTATTACAGGCTCTCTTTTTGTGTTGAAATCTTGATTTCCTCCAACAAGATTCTTCAATTCATCCAGCTTGAACCTTGGTGGCCTCTTCATGGTCACTTCCTTCAGGTTTTTTATTTCTATCACTGAACATTGTGCAGAGTAATCCAATAATCAATTGACAGTGTGGAGACCTTGAGGAGCTTGCTGTCTTACACTGAGTTAACTTGTGAGACTAATTGCAGTGAAATCGTGGGTTAATTCGGGTTTACCAGTATTTCAAGTGTAAATCCTCTCTAAACTCTGGCTTGAAATCAGCACTTGTCTGCATTTTCACTCCATTCAGACAAGGGAGACCACCATCCTCCAATTTCAGTTGGCTTCTCCAGAAACTAATTGGCAGTAGAAAATAGGTGTTAATTTGGCTATGTCATTAGCACCACAGACATGGCCCTGGGCTTCTGCAATACAAATTGCCTGACTTAACAAGATAACATGGACATTTTGAAGGATTCTTGGGTGAACAGGAAAATGTGTTCTCAAGATTTACTTGAGTAATTTTGTTTATTTAGATTGCAGCATCCATTAATTCAGTGCATGACCAGTGTGCAGCTATAAAATATCCACACTTGTCAAGAGTTTTATTTGAGTTGATATATTTACTGGTAAACATTTCAACATGTCAACAAGACACACACTCTACATAGCATGGGCAGGCAGCTTTCTCTGACAGCTGTTTTACTTCAGTTCAGTTACGAGCAGGTTGTAGCTCAAGTGGTAGCATGTCTACCTGTGAAGCAGTCAGTCATTGGATCAATCCTTATCAGTGGAGTCATTTGCAGTTTGGGCTATTATTCATTCCATCCAGTTGTCCACAGCTGGTTCCTCAAAGGCTGTGGTATGTGTTATGTGCTATCCTGCTGTCTATGGGAAAGTGCATATAAAAGATTTCTTGCTGTTTATCAAGCTTTTTTTTTAATGTCCTTTCCCGGACGTGGTGGATGGATAAAACCATAAACTGCACCCAGGAGAGGCATTTTCTATAACTGCCTGGCTCTGAACATAGATGTTAAACAACATATCCTATCCTAACTTATCAAAATGAGTAGCCTATGTAACAACAGCAGGTCAGAATGACCATATGTTTGATGTCCAATAGCTGATGATTAAAAACCAATCAATGTGTTCAAAGTGGCTTCATTAAATAAACTTTAACTTTTCATTTCAGTTATGTTTCCAGAAATGTTAGAAAATTCATTATATATTAACAGATCATGCATGTTACATGTAATACGGGATTTGTAATGAAGTGAAAAAAGAAGTATTTAAAATTAATATACATGTATAATGTTTTATAAAGTGATGTGGTAGTCAAACTCTTTCGTGATGGTGAAAAGTAAAACTTTAACAGACTGTCCCGAAGGGGAAAGTGCATATAAACAATCCCTTGCTGCTTATTGGAAAGAGTAGCCTATGTGGCAGCAGTGGGTTTCCTCTAAAAGAAGTGTCGAAAGAACAATAATATCATGAATGACGTCCAATAGCCAATGATAAGATAAAAATTAATGTTCTCCAGTGACTTCGCTAAACAAAACAAACTTTACTGTCCTGAAGAAAGGTGGTAATACAATAGATCTTACATTGGTTGAAAACTAGATCATGGTTTATTCCAGCACATCTCTTGTTAACCTCTATGTTTGTG
Organism: Cyathermia naticoides; assembly: GCA_033042655.1. Classification (NCBI taxonomy): domain Eukaryota; kingdom Metazoa; phylum Mollusca; class Gastropoda; order Neomphalida; family Neomphalidae; genus Cyathermia; species Cyathermia naticoides. The sequence continues at coordinate 7,123 of JAUTWP010168137.1, forward strand.
AAGCACCAGCAGCTGTAATCTTTCATTTCAATCAGCTTCCTATCAGACAGTATAGGAATAGGTCTTGTATGAACATTAATAAGCAGACTACAAGAATTGTTCACTGTACGGGAAAGAATACCAGCACTTACTTGATTGCCTGGACAGTAATGTAAAAGGAACGTGATGGTCGAGACCTCATTGTTAGAAGATGTGTTGTTCTTTGCTTGTTTGTTCTACTAACATTTAATCTTTATTGGGTTCATCACTTGTGTGTGTGTCATCCACCATGTATTGATAATTTCCTGGAGCATGGCGTACACATTAAACAAGCATTTGTTTTATTACATACACTATTTCAGTGTTCTTAGTACGTTGTATAGGTACTTTGTAGATATAAAACTATCATTAATTACATCCACAATACTGATCACAAATAGCTGGGGCACTTTCTAAACATAAAACAAGCATTCAGTTTATCTGTGGTAATTACGTTCATGTTCTGGAATGATGTACTAACATCTACCATGAGTACCATACAAACATAATACAGTCAAACCTGCTAAAGCAGCCACCTGTAATAAGCAGCCCCCTGTCTTGAAAGACCACCTTTATTTTCTCCCAAATCAGCTAATTTAGTACAATATAAACTGTATTAAGCAGCCACTTAAGAGGCCACTTTTGTTACTCCGGACTGGACAAAAGTTTTATGTGCTTACATCACAAAAAGTGTTCAAGCACGCCTCTCCTGGGCATGGACTCTGGAATACCAGAGTCCCTACCCAGGACAGGAATTTGTTACTCCCTTGGGTGGCTGCTTAAGACAGGTTTGACAGTATATCTTATCTACTGTGAAGGAGTGGGAAGTAGCTCAAGCAGTAGCATGTCTGCCTATGAAAAAGTAAAGTTTGTTTTATTTAACTACGCCACTAGTAAAGTTTGTTTTATTTAACTACGCCACTAGTAAAGTTTGTTTTATTTAACTACGCCACTAGAGCACATTGATTTTTGATTTTCTTATCAACGGTTATTGGATGTCATTTGTATGGTCATTTCAACACATTTCTTTTGGAGGAAACATGCTGCTGCCACATAGGCTATTCTTTCTAATAAGCAGCAATGGATCTTTTATATGCACTTTCCCACAAACAAGATAACACATACCATGGCCTTTGATGAACCAGTTGTGGAACACTGGTTGGAATGGAAAATAGCTCAAACTGCATATTGGTCCACTGAGAAGGATTGATCAGATGACCGACCTCTTCAAATGTGGGCACACAACCGACTGAGCTACATCCCACTCCTTTGTCTGACCATGAAGAGGTTGGTCATCAGATCAATCCTTCTCAGTGAGCCTATTTGCAGTTTAGACTATTTTCCATTCCATGCAGTTGTCCACAACTGGTTCATCAAAGGCTGTGGAAAGTGTTATTCTGTCTGTGGGATGACGGTGATTCATGAGACCATCACAGATTTGTTTTTACTTCACTTGGACTCAATCAACTCAGTATCTCGGAGATACAGTTTTCTCACATTAATAATGTTCTTATCTCCTCACATGGGAAATCTGGTTTCCATTCTTGAGATGCTGAGGGAAAAGAAGAAATTAATGTAAAATGTGAAACCTAATAGTAGACATCATTTCAAAATACATCAAATATATGTAAATAAGATTTGAATTTAATAAATGAAATGTGCTTAAAAAGTCATTATTTCCACTCTGGGACATTTCTAATAAATAGATGTTAATGTGTTTTGCCATAAAATTGTACACTTATAATAAATCAAGCTGTTTGTCTTTGTTCATTTGTGTTTTTTTATTTAAGATGGAGACTGACAATTGTTACACCTGCTCTTTAGATATTTTTTTAATAGGATAGGATAAATTGTTTAATGTCCACGTTCAGAGCAAGTCTGTTATACCAGACACCTCCCAGGTGCAGTTTATCGTTTTATCCACCCACTGCATCAAGGATTTTTTTAATAACAATAGTTTGATTTATATAGATTGTCCAGACATGCAAGATTAGCAGAAATAATTGGATTACACAACTAGATGGTGTAACTGGATAACACAACTAGACAGTGTAAGCTGTCATCAGATTTCATTGTCAGTATGAATCACAGGAAACCTATCCACTGGGCTAGTGTTGTAATGCTTGTTTGTGAATATTTTATCATTAAAATAAAAATAATGTGACCACCTGTGTGAGACATAACAAGCAGCAGCATACCCACCTGCTAAATAGTTGGTCATAGGATTGATCCTTCTCAATGGACCCGATTGTAGTTTGAACTATTTTCTCTTTCTACCAGTGGGCCACAACTGGTTTATCAAAGGCCATGGTATCTGCTGTTCTGCTTTTTATTTTATCATTGGTTATTGGATGTCAAACATGGTCATTCTGACACATTTTTTAGAGGAAACCCACTGCCACATAGGCTATTCTTTTTGATGAGCAGCAATGACTCTTTTATGTGCACTTTCCCACAGACAGAACAGCACATACCGTGGCCTTTTATAAACCAGTTGTGGACCACTGGTTGGAATAAAAAATAGCCCAAACTGCAGCTGGGGTCACTGAGAAGGATCGATCCAATGACCAACCTCTTCAAACCCACGGAACATCTTAAAGTGAACCTTTCCACATCTCCAGGTGAAGACAGACACAAACAAACAGTGAATTCCACAAAACTCTTCATGATATGTTTTCAGCTATCCTTTGCAAAACCAACAAGTAACTTCAGTCTGGAAGCCTGCATTGCGGTATCACTTCCACAGGTATAAGTGTGATTAGACTGCTGGTTTCTTAAAAATATCCTGCCCATCACCTCACGGGCATTGCGTAGTGTCAGTTGCTGAACAAACAGTCGCAGCATGGCCAGGGTTGGAAATAGCAGAAATTAATATTTTAATATTGGTATCTTGGTGAAACATATGGTGTTGGCATCACCATACTGTGTAGTGTCAGCACCAGAGCAAGGTGTTGTATATTATTTTATATGCTCCATACCCAGTGATGTCAATACCTAACCATGGTGTTGTATATACCCCATACCCAGTAATGTTAATACGTAACCAAGGTGTTGTATACTGTAAATCATAAAATATTAGCGACCTTAAATTTAGTGAAGTCCATATCAGTGACATATTAGCGACATAAAACTTTAACGAGGTCGGCATATCAAAAAAATAGATAATAGATGGGTTTTTTTTTTATTTGGCTGATCAAAGGAATATTTTGTCATCGTGACATATTGTGTGGTTACGCAACATGCAACGTGCACTATTTTCGGTTGCAGATATAACCTCAAACTCAAAGCGAATCTACTTACCGACAAGTTAAGTTTAATAATTAAAAAACATTAAG
>JAUTWP010168148.1:0-10475 GCA_033042655.1 Cyathermia naticoides
GACCATATGAATGACGTCCAATAACCGATGATGATAAAAATCAATGTGTTCCAGTGGCAACGTTAAACAAAACAAACGTTACTTTTTTTACAAACTCAGATAAACACACACGCACGCGCACACATAGAGATATATATAGATAGATAGATAGATAGATAGAAAGAAAGACAGACATATAGACAGACAGACAGACATAAAAAGATACACATACACACACTTGCGGACACATACACGCACACAGGATTTTAAAAAAGGCGTAGTGGTTATGACACCGTGTTCGATACTAATAGGAACTGGGTTAGAATCGGAAATTAGTGTTAAAAATAGAATGAAATGTTATGATCTATCTTCGGTTTTCACTTACTGATCAACGATCGATTAATAATTGATTAAGCCTTCGCGCATCAGAAAGTAACTTATAAGTGTGAACCTTTGAAAAAAAGAGTAATCCTAAACTCAATTGTAGACGACATAACTTATTAATCAGAGTGCAAGGGACCGTGGAAGAACAACGAAAATAAATATATTTTATATTCTTTTTTATTCCATTAATTGGTGAACCATGCCAAACAGATTAATACGAACATAGCCCAATCAACTAAAGTGATGGATTCTATAGTCAAATACAAAGGAACACCACACCACGGTGTTCAATCAAAACATAAATGGCACAAGCACACACACACACACACACACACACACACACACGCACATACATACATAAACACAGACACATAGATAAACATACACATACACACAATGCACACAATACATTGTATATACAAAAGTAATAATGTTTATCTCTCACACACACACACACACATACACACACACATACATACACACATACGCATACACACACACACACATACACACATATACACACACATACACACACACATACATACACACACATACACACGTTTTAATATAATAATTATATGGATGCCACGGCGACAAATATAGCATGTAAACTGAATATCATTAGACTAGTTTTCTACCTGTAATAGTTTGCATACATGTTTCCTCAAATTATTTTGTTATAATTGTTACCTAATAACGTAGTTTTTTTTAGTAATGGAACCTAATAAATAATAACGTGTTTTTTTAATAGTTTTGTACACAAAAGTCATATGTATAAAATAATTATATTCTCTAAAACATATTTTTAAATTTGACCTAACAACATTTGAAAAAAAATTACCTTTTTTATTCACAAGATGTTTTATGTATAAAAATTATATTTCCTAAAAATATTTGTTAATGTGACCTTTTGTTTCCTTTCCCAAAAACACGTTTTCTTCCTATTTCCTTTGGAATAAAAATTAATGATAAAAACAATGGTCTATTGGGCATGACTAACTACTAATAAAAAGTAAAGTTTCTTTTATTTAACGACGTCACTGGAGCACATTGATTTTTATCTTATCAGCGGCTATTGAACGTCATTCATATGGTCATTCTGACACATTTCTTTTATAGGAAACCCGCTGCCGTCACATATGCTACTCTTTTGAATAAACTGCAAGGGATCTTTTATATACGTTTTCCAACAGACAGGACAGCACATACCACGGCCTTTGATAATCCAGTTGTGTAGCACTGGTTGGAACAGAAAATAGCCCAAACTGCAGATGACTCCACTTAAAAGGATCGATCCAACGACCGACCGCTTCAAAGGTGGGCACGCTACCTACATCCGGTCAGTTGAGGTCATGGGATTTATCGTCTACGTTCAGAGCCAGCTTGTCATAGCAGACGCGGGCTACATCCCGTTCCCTAACTACTAACACATCGAGCTCCAACTGACAACTCTACCACAAGACTACGTTCGCTTCCTTGCAAGAAGTTTGTTCACGATAAACTATATCTCAGTCCGCGGCGTCAAATAATATTGAATGTCTGTGTGCTAATCGTCAAGCATTACAAAACCATAGGCGGATTCATGATTGTCAAAGAGAAGCTTTGACCATGAATTTTCAGGGGGAGGCAGACTTTTATTTCTTTAATTTAGAAAAAAAAGTAAAGTTTGTTTTGGTTAACGACGCCACTGGAACACATTGATTTTTATCTTATCATCGGCGATTGGACGTCATTCATACGGTCATTTTGACACCCTTTTTTTTAGAAGGAAACCACATAGGCTTCTCTTTTTCAATAAGCAGCAAGGGATCTTTTATATGCATTTTCCATAGACAGAACAGTACATACCACGACCTTTGGTGAATCCGTTGTGGAGCACTGGTTGGAACGGAAAATAGCCCAAACTGCAGCTGGGTCCACTGAGAAGTATAGACCCGTCGATCGACCGCTCCAAAGGCGGGCACGCTATTGGCTGAGCTACATCCCTCTCCTCTTTAATTTAGTGGGAGACTATGGTAAAGTGGAAACAAAATTGAAAACTGTTCAAAAGAGGAAGTCGAAACCCTTGAACCCGCCCACCTGGATCTGCAAGTGTGATGTTAATATTACTAAGGAAAGCCGACGCTTCCAATGGAAACAGTTCTGTAGAGGTAGACTAGTAATAAACACTTGATAAAGTCAATATTGAATGTCTGTGTGCTAAGCTGACCGGAAATTAGATTTCACCTTGAAGTGTGCGCATGTGACGTGACGTGACAAAGAGACCAGTAATTTGTGTCATGTGTGCAATGTTGCCTTGCCCTTGTCACCAGAATAACATCAAATTCTCAAAGATTAAATCACATAACAGGGTTCAGGGGCAGATGTAAGAGGACCTCAGGATCCCCCCTCTTCCCCAACTCCATTTAATTTTGAGAATTATAATTTTATCGTATATATTTTTTTTACCTTGAAAAATTCTAATTCTCGTAATTTGTCATTGTTTTATAAACTCTATTCAATGACTTCCAATAGTCGAATTTTCTTTTTGTGCTTGGTTATCGTTAAATATGACAAATATTTTATGTTTGGTCATATATCACGTGTACGCACACGCATGATGACGCACAGACGCATGCACACCACAATGCGTGACACACACGATGTCATTACCTACAGATTAACTCTAATCCACATTCTTGTCAAATCTCTCCTCCCCCACTACACCCTCACCCTAGACACACTTAGCTACACCCACTACATCCTCACTCTCTTTTTCCCTAGCAAAATAATTGTGAATAACATGACTTTTTAGTTTTAGTTTTAAGTTTTAATTATTGTGCAATGATTTCTCTGAGATTTGAATAATAAAAGTGGAAATAATAAATATTTATATGAAAGTTTAAATGTTTTCATTTTTTGCATTCTCGAAGTGTGTATTGTTCAACTGTTTCAACAAAGACACCTCTATGGGGCTATCACAGATAAGAGAAGAGTTTTAGTGAGCGTATTGTTCAACTATTTCAACAAAGACACGTTCGTAAGGCTCTCACAGATAAGAGTGACCAGCTTGATGACCAAGCGACGTGTTCAAGTGATTTATCACATTGTTTGTGTCCACGCACGAATTCTCCATCGACCAACAGAGATCTGCGCACTATTTGTTGCGCAACCTTTTTCATATCCACCCATCTACAACCCGACAACCCACCTCAACCCTCACTGAACAACATTATAAAAATAAGGCAAAGGAATGTGTTTAGGCCTATCTTCATCGGTTATAAACTTACTAGGTATGGTATCGATTTTCAAGTCAATGCTAATTTAAAAGAGTTAATTTTTCTTTACATATTTTTCTCCTTCAATCAGGTCTTCTCCTGGTTCATCAAAGACTTTGGTGTGTGTTGTCCTGTATGATAAAATAAATAAAAATGACCATTGCTGGTTATCTAAAAGAGTAGCCTATGTGGCGGGAGTAAGTTACCTGTGAAAGCATGAGTCACACAAACTCTCTTTGACACCTCTGTTAAAAAAAGTTAAACAAACATTCCTTTCTTTCTTTTTTACCATACACTAATTTCATTGACATTCTCAAACACTTTACTAAGATAGGTTTGTTAACCTGTCAGATGCAATGTAAGTCTACAAAAGTAAACTTTATTTTATTTAACGACGCCACTGTAACACATTGATTTTTATCTTATCAGCGGCTATTGGACGTCATGCATATGGTCATTTTGACACATTTTTTTTAGAGAAAACCCGTTGTCGCTACTCTTTTCGATAAGCAGCAAGGGAATTTTTATAATTATGTACTTTCCCACAGACAGGATAGCACATATCATGGCCTTTGATGAACCAGTTGTGGAGCATAGTATATATATATATATAATTATGTATAGTATATATATATTCACTTAACATTACATTTTACCATCAAGGGCTCAAGCATAAAAACTGAGTATGTATTTTAAAGGCTTTTGTTTTTAAATAATGTATGTAGTTGTAATATAAAATAATGGCATGTGTCTAACATACTGATTAATATTACAAACGGTTGTATAAAACAAATAACGTTTTTAAGACTATGCTGGAAAACAAGAATACTTAACTTTTGCTAAGCAGTATAATATTATGTTGTATGTAAAGTCGTATGATGATACTGTGTTTCTATTGTCGTATTTCCGAAATCTTTTTCCTTCTTTTGTTGATCCAAATTCTAGTTATAGGTAAAATCTATGCATACAGAATGCTATTTCCTCATACAAATGTCGGTCAGTGCGTGTACAGAGGTGTTATTGATATTTATCTTATCATCGGTTATTTTGACACATTTCTTTTAGAGGAAACACGCTGCCGCCACATAAGCTACTCTTTTCGATAAGCAGCAAGTGATCTTTTATATGCCCTTTTCCATAGGCAGAAAAGTACATACCACGGCGTTTGATGAACCAGTTGTGGGCCACTGGTTGGAACGGAAAATAGTCCAAACTGCAGCTGGGTCCGGTGAGAAGGATCGAATCGACGACAGACAGATTCAAAGGCGGGCACGATACCGATTGAGCTACATCCTATTCCCGCTTCCTTTATAGGTAAAATGTATGCATACAGAAAATAAAAAAAATCGGTCAGCTCGTGTACAGAGGTGTTAAAGTTGGAGGAGGGGGTAATTTGAAACGGAATTAAGAACCGGATGTATGGAAGTGCTAACTGCGTCATCAGCAACTACTTGATATAGGTAATAAATGTGATGTACACCGGTTTCTAGACTTCAGTACGTTTTATGTGAGTCACGTTTTTCATTTATACTGCACAGTAAATAAAACGTGATTTCCACAGTATTAATAGACTAGTATTTCATACTAAAACAAACTACATTATTCATCACTCATAAGAAAAGGTTAACACAGAGTCTATCATCTATTGATTTACATACCAGTTAAAAATAAAGAAACAACTAACAGTACAAGATCAGTTTTATATTTTAAAATAAAGTAAAGTTTGTTTTGTTTAACGACGCCTTTAGAGCACATTAATTTTTATCTTATCATCGGTTATTGGACGTCATTCATATGGTCATTTTGACACCTTTCTTTTAGAGGAAACCCGCTGCCGCCACTTAGGCTACTTTTTTCGATAAGCAGCGAGGTATCTTTTATATGCACTTTCCCACAGACAGGACAGAACATACTACGGCCTTTATTGAACTAGTCGTGGAGCATTGGTTGGAAGGGAAAATAGCCCAAACTGCAGATGGGTACAATGAGAAGGATCGATCCGACGACGGAATATTTTTAAACAGTATAGTTTATAATGTGTAATTGTAGTATAAAAATTGGTTGGTTATATGTTGGTTATATTTATTTTTGTGCTTAAATTCAATTAAGATTCAAGCACGCTCGGTCGGGCACACAGCTCAGCTTACTGAGCTGTCTGTACATGACAGATATTAATGTTAGTAGAAGAGAGGAAACCCGCTACCGCCAAACTAGTGCGGCTACTCTTTTTCGATAAAAAAATTATCAGTCCACGTTAGATATTTATTTTTCAATCTGATAAAAAGGTAGTTGATCAAGTTTTTAAATTAAGATGAAAAGAAAAGAGATAGCTTCAATTTTTCACACGTCAGAACTTTGTCCTTCGTACAGAATAGCATTTCATTTACAACATTGAGCATCTTCCTAATTATCTCAACTTCAGATATTATTTCTGATTACTTGCTGCAACGACGTAATTCAGAGGTCACCTGGGTCAATCGTGATGAACTCATTGATCATTTATTTATTGGACTGGACTGAGAAATGTTTTTAACGTGACTACATCAGTGCCCAAGCACGCCCATCATGGGCACGATGTCCGACAGTGCCGGACACCATACCCAGGACGGGGTCATTATTTGAGGTATTTCTCGTTTTATTCAGTGGTCCGCAACTGATTCATCAAATGCCGTGGTGTGTGCTGTTCTGCATAAAATTATGGGAAAGTGACTATGAAAGATCAGTTGTTACTTATTATAATAGAATAACATGCGCGACAGAAAGTTATTGGTTTTGAATGTCACGAGTCGTAGATATTGTATGTTTAACACCTAATACTGTAATAGCTGTTGATTCAACAATGTGCTGGGTGTAGTTAAAGTAGCAGTGTCTGTTTGTTTACTATTTCACCATTTAGAATAATTATTATCTTGTACGTTGGTTTGATGTCCATCATCGGTGAGTAATAGCGCTTTCTACATGACCTAATCACGGAGTGCAGTAGATCGTTACGGCAGAAGAATGGAGCGTGGTGGGCATAAATGGGATAAACACAATCAGCGTGGATGGGATAAACACAATCAGAGAGTGGTTCAAACAAGGAGATTCGATCTTTCAATGCAACTACTCTAGGCATACCCTCAACTAATTGAGTTAGATCCTGCACGTGACTTACAGATGCACGTCTAGTGAAACATGTTAATAGATGATGCGTGGGTAATACCGTGTAAGACATTATGTCGACATGATCCGCCTACTGGGTATGTACATCACCCATTCATGGGTTATTAGAGATCATTATGTGTGTACACGTGCATGTACAATAATGAATTAACCACTGTGGCTGGGTTTATCCGTGTAGTACAAACATGTATGTACGAGAGTAACCTCCTTAAATGCACGTCTGCTCTTTGTGTTGTCTTGTTTATAAGGACAGCTAACCCCTAAGGCTTTTTCACAAACATGTAAGTTTTATAACATGTCTTGTTTGAAACATACTAATGATGCATTTTTTTATGTTTTATATATTTTAAAATAATTCTATTGTCTCGTTTTATTTCTGTATTAGTTTTTTAATGTTATTATTTTATTGTTGTAATCATAAACATATTTGCTTTTCTAAACTCAAGAAAACTAAATATTGTGAAGCTATGCGTTTCAGAGAGATATCTAATCATTTGATTTAACCAAAAATATTTCCTAAAAACATATCTAAAGGTATTAGGTTATAAATCTGCGCAGTTTTGGCAGAATTGTAATGTAGTGACGTGAGCAACGTGAGGGGTGAAATAGGTGCTATGGCCAGTTTGACTTGCGGTTAGAAGTGTACACACATTATGCGTGACGGCGCATGCTCAAGTTAGTACGTGACGGCGCATGCCCCATTGTGGTCAATCACGCACAACAACGCTAGTCACGTGACCGGTACGCTGCACTCGGTAAACTGATAATATTAAACACATTCTTACTCGGCGATGTAAGATAACGTACTGGTCAAGAAAATGAGTCATCGTTTAGATTAATGCACAACTTTAATCTTTTAAAAGGCCAGCAAGTCCACAATTGCTTTTGATTCAGAATGTTTACGCCTGTCAGTCCTAATATCCAATGTCAACAAACGATTAAAGTGGCACCGTCTTGAAAACAACGGCTCGTAAACCTAACGTGTGTCTGTTATTAAGAGAACCGATACCCTTGAATTTCACTCCCCACAATAGGGATGGTCATTTATTGAACAAAAAAACCACATTGATGTCTTGACGGGGTGTTGGGGGTTAAACATATAGAATTAAAGTGGCTATTTTGCCTGTCGTTAGCGTTTCCCTCTTTGAGTCACGTGGAAATGTTTTCTCAGAGATGTTGACAGTTTTGGACGTTGAGAAATTCATTGTTGTTGCTAGTAGTCACCCAGGCAAGAAGTAGAAATAACTCTTTCTGATTTTATCAGGTACGTCGTAATAATTTTATTGCTTCTTCTTCTTTTTTTGGGTTATTAAAATGGTATAAAAGTTTTCACAATAAGTTTAAAATATGAAATTGTTTTTGGAATATAAACATTTGCAACATTTTTAATCATAATAATTATAAAAACCATATACATTATATCTAGTTACTATACTATATTATTATAAATTATAATGTTGAAAATACTTTCTTTTTAAGTTATTATTATTATTTGTTTTATATATGGTGTTGTGTTTGGTTCGTTTGTTATTGGGTGTGGGGTGGGGTTTTTTTGGGGGGTTGCTGGATTTTATTTTCTCTTGATATCTTCAACATTTTAAAGTATGGTTCATAGCCATTTCATAAAGTACCAACATTGATAACTATCGGTTTAAATTGCAGTTTTGTTCATCATAAATTAAAATGTAGATCTGTGTTTAGTAGAAATGATGGCATCGGATTGTATTAAGCTTTAAGGGGTGGAGGTAGGTGTGGTAATTGTTTTCCATCATTTTAAAATTACATTATTGCAGTTTTTAAATGTATATTTTATACACACACATTAATTACAATAATCTACTCGCTCCACTTACTGTTATTCTTTTTTAAACTGTCCTACTCTACTGTTTCACTGAATCAGTTTTATTTCTTTGTTTAACTAAAACACTAAAACATCAAATTATAAATTTGTTCAAGCACGCCCTCTCAGTAACTGCGTTACTAAAATACGGGTTTGTGGGCTATATGCTTGTTTTAGGTTCAAGTACGCTATCATGGGCACACAGCTCAGCTTCCCGAGTCGTCTCTTCAGGACAGATGTTAATGTAGTAGATGAGAGGAAACGCGCTACCGTCACATATGTTACTCTTTCCAAAAAACCGCAAAGGATTTTTTTATTTGCATTTTCCCATAGTCAGGATAGCACACACCATGGCTTTTGCTAAACAAGCTATTGACCACTGGTCGGTGTAAGTGATGTAACCTTTCCATTGAGCCTCGCAAAGTAAAGCATTCACTTTGGTTTTTAGAGTCGACATATTAAAAAAAAGTAAAGTTTCTTTTATTTAACGACGCCACTGGAGCACATTGATTTTTTTTTATCTTATCTTCGCCTATTGGACACCATTCGTATGGTCATTCTGACACATTTCTTTTTAGATGAAACCCGCTACCGCCACATAGGCTACTCTTTTTGATAATAGCAAGGAATCTTTTATATACATTTTCCCACAGACAGGATACCACATACCACGGTCTTTGATGAACCAGTTGTGGAGCACCTAGAACTGAAAATAGCCCAAACTGCCTCATATTAAAATGACCAGACCCTACCAGTTTCAGGCCCGAATCACTGGACCATGGAGGCCAGTACAAAAACACATTCTAGTGTCATTTAATATGGTTGGTTTTTATGGCTGTAATATGGTACTGGGAGAGGATGTCATAAAACTTTAACAGTAATGGATATAACATGAAGCTAATTGATATTTTCAAATGGTCACCTTGTACTCGTGGGTTTAACGGGTTGACATCGCAGCACTGACGAATCACTAATGGACATCTAAGTATCTGGTTTCTATAAAATTAAGCTTGTATTAACATAGCAACACGGAAACTCATCACCTGTCAAAACTTAACGAGGCTCTCTCCATGGTATCAAACACGGGCAGGTAATCCTTGTCATTATGTGGTGGCGCTGTAATCGCCGCCTTGACCTTTGAGACATATCGGACATTCAATCTACTAATGCAAACGCTGATTGTTGAATGCATAAATGACACCAATTATGTTAAATTTTGTTTGACGACACTAAATCGAGTTTTAAAAATTGTCATTAGTGAATAGTCGGCATTTTTGGGAGGTTAACACTGTGGTACGGGCATCCATTTATTTTGCAAGAATGTGGATATCATAGTTATTGTTCAAATTTAGTGGTTTTGAATAAAAATGCAGGAATGTTGATATTTATGATATTTATAGGGTGTCCACGCATTCAATATTGTAACTATATGAATTATGACATAAAACAATTGTCAGCTAATTGAGTTACTTACACTAAATCATGCTATTCACAATGAAAACAACCATTATACTTTATTATAAGCAATATGGAAAGAGAACTTGTTTAGTATTCTCTATATATTATATACAGTAGCATACGAGAACATGTTTAGTATTCTTTGTATACAAAATGGAAGTTCGTTATGTTACTTGACATAACACATTGAATTGTCGTTTTCACACACACACGTACACACATACACACACACACTCACACACACATACACACACATGCATACAGTCACACACACATACACACACACACATATATACACACACACTCACACACCCTCACACATACATACACACACACATACACATACATACACACACACATACATACATACACACACACACACACACACACACATA
>JAUTWP010168159.1:0-20270 GCA_033042655.1 Cyathermia naticoides
ATCCAATTTATGATTTTCCATTTAACATGAGAAAACTAAGATATGATATTCAATTAACATGGTATGAACTTGGATTAGCTGGAAATCTTGATAATATTGCAAAATCTATTGGAATGAAACTTGAAGATATTAAAGATTACATGATTGAATTACCCAAGTTTCTTGTAATGAGTACTATATCAGATGAGAATCCAGTATTAGTTAATGTAACTAATGATTTATTAAATATAGCAATGTTTGGTAGAGAAGCTGTAAACTATCAAGGAATTAAATTTGGTAAAATCAAAGGTATCAATGAATTAATTAAAGATTATTCCTGGTATATTGATAATGGTTTTGAACATCAAAGAGAATTTGTAGAAAATGAATTTAATGTATCACTTGATTGGGATGATTTTCTCTTTAAAAAATAAACAAAGATGAATACTCTTACTGTTGAAACCTATACTAAAAAATATTTAGGACCTGTATTACATGCTTATGGAAAAGAATTTATTGATAAAATTAATAAATTTAATATAGTAGGTGTAGGAATTTATGATTATGCATTTAATCATCCCAATAATTTTTCTATTTTTGTTCTGGTATCTGTAAATAAAAATATAGATAAATTTATAGAATTATTAAATTGGATGAATGAAAATAATTATTTGAGAAATGACTATCCATTTGACCATATTAAAACAGGAAATCATCATATGCTTGTAATTAAAATACCTGAACAATATTATAATGCTTATGATGCATTTATAAATGGTAAATATAACAAAATGTACACTGATGAACAACTTTTAAAATTGTTTTCAAAGAAAGATAAAAGACTTCCTATTTTAAGAAGAGATTTTAAAGCTGTTGAAAACTTTCTAAAACAAGTTAAAAAAGAGTACAATGTAAATATAGAAACCCATAAATGGATATTAGATGATGGTCAAGCTGATTATCCCATGATACCAGAAAAAGAAATTTTTAATTATAAATTACACAAACATTTAAAAAATGAAAAAAGTAAAATTGAATCCAAAAGTAGCTGAAAAAAAAGAAGCTGGTTTACCTGATGCAGAAGCTCAAAAAGCTGAAGCCATGAAGAAAATTGCTGAACAACAAAAAAAAGTTAAAGCTGATATTTTAACTAAAATCAAAGAACTTGAAAAGTTTGCAACTGATGAAAATCCAGCTGCTTTTCTTGCTTTTGTTGGAAGTGAAAAAAGATTAATGAGTGTTGGAAGTGGAGAAGTTGCTAATATTGTAAGTATTCTCAAAGCTATCCTCAATCAGAATCCAAGCTTGCTTAATATTATTGCAGGTACAGTATTTGAATTTTTCAATGATGAAGTTCAATCCAGAATTCAAACAGCAATAAAAGAAAATGAGAACAAAGCAGCAGAAGCTGGAAAAGCTAGTAAATAGTATTACCAGTAGCAGAAAAAAAAGGAAATTTATTTATGAAAATATTATTAGGAGTGTTGACAACAATACTCCTAATAATATTAGGAAAATCTTAAAAACTTCAATAACAAGTATTTCTCATAGAAATATGATAATTGAAGAAATCAATAAAATTTATAATCTTAATATTCAAAGGTATGAATAAAGTTAAAGTTGATGGTCTTGAGTTTTATATTGAGACCTACGTACAGAAGTATGAATATGGAAATAGAATTATCATTATTGGTGGTTATATTCACAAACAAAAAGAAGGTATAGTATTAATTACTACTGATGCAATTACATCTCAAAAAAAAGGTATAGTATTAATTACTGCTGCTGCAATTACATCTCCAAAAGATGCACACAATTCTGAATTAGGATTGAAAATTGTTGCTGGAAGAATAGCTAAAGGTAAAACCATTACTACTACAGTAATTGTTGGTAAAACAAATATTGAGTTCAGAAACAATCTAATGAAGATGTCAATTGATAATGCAGCAAGAAATGTTGCTATGGGTTTAGCTAAAAAATACAAAATTGTAAGAGATGACAATAGTAAAAGTTCTTAATATTGATGGTATTAGATTACCTAAATATGAAACTGAATTATCTGCTGGTGTAGATTTGACTGTTACTTCATTTAAGAAACTATATAGTGGTGATAAAGAAATAGATATATCTCTACTTCAAAGGTCAGTACAAAATGGTTATCTTACAATGAGAGCTTGGGAGAGACTACTTGTGGGTACAGGATTATTCTTAGAAATTCCACCAGGTTATGAGCTTGATATTAGAACAAGGTCTGGATATGCTTTAAAAAAAGGATTACTTGTTGCTAATTCTCCTGGTACTGTGGACGCTAAAACCAATTAAATCTAAAATTATGAATAATATTGATGTAAAAAAACCTAATGTAAAATGTGCAATTTGTGGAAAAGAATTTTATGTAAAACCATTTAGATTAAAAAGAATTAAACATGATATTACTTGTTCTAAAAAATGTGCATATAAATTAAAAAGTAAATATTCTAAAGGTAATAAAAATCATCAATATGGACTTAAAGGTAATAAAAATTCATCTTTTATTGGAGATAGAAGAATAAATCAATATGGATATATTATGCTATATTTACCAAATCATCCAATGTCTGATAAACATGGAAGATACAGAGAACATAGATATGTCATAGAACAATCTAATTTGTTTGATAATTCTTATTTTAATATTGTTAATGGTGTAAAAATCTTAAAAAAAGAATTTGAAGTACATCATTTAGATAAAAATAAAACTAATAATAATATTAAAAATTTATTACCTCTATTAAAAGGTCAACATAAATCAATTCATAATTTAAAAATTGGCGTCAATAAATTGGGTGAATTGCTGGAAAATCTGGACACAGACAATCAGCAGCCAAGTCTACTGAATAGTATCAAAGTAAGTAGAAAGGTTCAACGACTAATAGATGAGGAGCTTACCAATAAATCTAACACGAGTGCCCAACATTTGATTGTTTCAAATGATGATATAGTCTGAACTGCAACTATAATGTAAAATTTTTGAAATTGCAGAATCTAAGGATAAAGAGCCTTAGAGTTAACAAATTGGATTACAGGAATGAAGTTGGTGTAATACTATTTAATGCTACACCAAAACTAATTAAAATCAATATTGGAGACAGAGTAGCACAAGCAGTATTACTCAAAACTGAAACTATTAACTGGGAATTAGTTGACGAATTATCTACTACTGAGAGAAATCTTGGTGGATTTGGACACACTGGAAATTAATTTGGATACACTGAGAGCTAATACTCTCAGTGTTCTTTTTTTTTAATCTGGTGCAATTATTCCCCTGGTAATTAATAGTTCTTTTACTTCAAAATCTTCTCCAGATTTAGTATAGGTATCATTAATTATTTTATTAGATTTTGTATTACGTTATGATTTAAGGTTTCTACCAGCTAGCAGCCCATGTCTTAGTGATTTAATTGCTATGAGTATTACTTATTTTTATTTTATGACTTCAGGTTTCTACTAGCCGGCGGTCCCAGTCCTAGCATGTCTGACCAGTCATGTTCTTCTCCCATGGAAGAGCTCACGTTACTGTCGACGCCCAGGAGGAAGAGTTCGTGGCGCCAGGCAATATTTAACAAAGTTGTAACACCCATACAGATCTCAGATGCCGATTCATTTTCACGTAAGTTTATAGCACAGAAGTTTATATCACAGAAGTAGACAATAAATGAGAATTTGAAATTTCACTAATAAGGTTTTATTTTTTATTTTATCCTGCAGACAGCATTTAAGCAAAGCTTTCTTGGGTTAGTAACTGAATAAACATGTAATGTGACATATGCAATATGGTTTCAGATTGTTTTGGCTGTGAAAGGCTGTGTTATAGTTTTCTTGGTTACAAACTTCTTTTGGTGTATTTAACTATATGAAGATCAAACAGTTGGAACATTTTGTGACGTCATTAAATTATTTTTAAAAGTGCAAACATGTTTACTCAACCTAATCGTACGATAAACAGGAATGAAATACATTTTTATTTTATAATTCTTAATTGATTACAGAATAAAGATAATAATCAGTTAATGAATTAGGATATCGGCTTTATCTTCTTCAGACCAAATGATTAACTCGGCTTGGCAGGGTCTCACAGATTTCCCCATGGGACATCAAAGAATAAAGCTGATATACTACGATATTGACTAGCTATTTTTTTTTTATGTGTCGTATGTGTGCATGAATGGGTTTAAATTAAATGATTAGTTCTGATATTAAAATTATATTGTTTGCATCTGTTCTCTTATCAGAAGATGTAGAGGCTGATAGAAGTAAGGGAAGAGACATGCTGACTCCATTTCAACTGAGATGTCTGTGGAAGAAAGCAATTTTAGAAACTTTGCTGCTTATTAGAATGGAACGAGAAAATCACAATCTTCAAGGTATGTGTATTACATGTTCATCACTTGATAAGTTTAACACTGTACAGGGGTCGAAATGTAATTGGTTTACCACTATCCTAAAGGAATAGTACATTTTAGAAAGTACTATTCCATGTGAGAATGTAGTATCCCATTAACGGTACGAGTACTTGTGAACAAATTTGATCACATGTACAGATCAAATGCTGTATGGTTTTGTTGAGCCACAATGTTGTTACTATGACAACACAGAGTGAATAGTCACAAGTGAATTTCAGTTAGGTTTTATTTTGCAACTATTCATCACGGATGTCATTTACTATTCCATTGGGGAAATAGCGGAATAGTGAATATTTCGACTCCTGCTCTGCACTATCACCATGTAGACTGCATCACGTAGTTAAATTTACATTTTTAATTCTAAAACTAGGATGCATTAATTTAATATCCATACTTTTAACACATACATTATGCTTTCAGTAGGTACGTTTATTTATCCATTCTTTATCCACTGCATTAACTTTTTCTCTAGTTTAACATATAAATAAGATCTGTTTTTATATATTCATAGTTTTATCACTTACCTTTATTAGATATATTACTATATCCATCATCTTTGTTAGGTTTATTTATATATTATAAATCATACAATTAATATGAGCAATTAATTAATACAAAGGGTTCAAAGTGCAATATAAATTTGAACAAAAACAAATGAATAAGTTCATTGCTAAGAAAGAAAAATTGTTTTATGAATAATGAGATTCAAAATAGTTGTCTTTATTTGTAATAGCACAACACATTAGCATTAATAAATGAAATAATTATATTCTTACAAACTAAAACTAAAGTCACTTTTTATGAAAATGGATATATCGTGATTTGCAAATAATTGACACACTTTATCATTTTAACTTTACCCCTATACAAATGACACGTTAATAAAAAATCTTTTGTTGATAAATTAATTTTATGAAATGGTATCCACGGATATTTCTATACATCATAGTTAACACCTATCTAAAGTTATTGGATGTGTATTTAAAATGTATAATCATAGTTTTAACACATATTTATTGAGTGCTGCACGCTAATTTTTCCAGATGACCGGCCGACTCAAGGTATTAGTCTGCTGTTTAGAAGAGTTAAGTTTGTGGTGAAGGGCTAACATTGTATTATACACTGCTTTGAGTTACTATGTACAATATAACTAACATGTGTGTCCGTCTGCTCTCTGATTGTTTAGAAGTGCAATAGTTACATCAATTCTAGCTGTAGAAGATCCAAGATAGTATCAAGACATCTACCCCCCCCCCACTCCCACCCTGATAGATATCCCACAGATAATTCTACAATTACTCCACAAACAATTCACAAACCATTAATGCCATCATCCATTAAGATTGCTATTGTGAGATGTAACTATTTTGAAGTGAAATAAAATAACAAAATGCTTCTTTCAAATCTATAATTTATTTTATTTCAAAAGATTTTTTATGTTATTTCAGATATTAATCTACTATACAATTTGGGGGTCGTTACAGGCTCCATTCCCCTTCAAAAATTATTTTATTTGAAACCAAATTCCCAAAATACATTAGAAACATTCTTAATTTTAAACTTTTCGCTATAATTTTTCATCAATTTTATGAAAAAAGGACCCTGATTTTTAGAGCTAGATTATTCCCTGAATTTACTTGTGTGATGCATTGGAATACTTTTCACCTTGAATGGACTCGAGTGATTTGCTAAATAAGTCAAAAACCAATGCCATGATGTTAATCTTAATGCTAATCTCTGAGTAGTAAGCTAATAACTGGGCTAAGCTTGTACACATTTGTGTTGTATACATGTACATATTATACGTGTGACATCACTTGACATTGGTCAACTGTTGACATGCATCATACTGTAGCAAGTAAATGTCACACAGACATTAAGTTGTGTAAGTATTATTTAATTAATGATGATATTCCAATCAATTTGAGTTTGACTGTATAGTTACTTATGAAATATTGCTTGAATTGGTGTCTTCATATAAAATATAATGTATAAATTGAAAGCAGTGGTTTGAATTGAAGTGTTCATAGAATATATAACTGATAATGTAAAGTTTTTGTTTTATTTAACGACACCACTAGAGCACATTGATTTTGTATCTTATCAGTGGCTATTTGATGTCTTTCATATATGGTCATTTTGACACATTTCTTTTAGAGGAAACCCACTGCCGCCACATAGATTACTCTTTCTGATAAGCAGCAAGGGATCTTTTATATGCACTTTCCCACAGACAGGACAGCACATACCATGGCCTTTGATGAACCAGTTGTGGACCACTGATCAGAACGAAAGATATATACTGATAAATTGAGTGATAGTTTTAGTCTAAAAGTTACATTATCATTAGCAGTACATGTTGAATTTTAAAAATAGATTTTGAAAGCCCATCACAAATAAAATGAAGTGTAGTTTGAAACTTGTGTGTGTGTTTAGTTATAATTAATGTAAACATGGCAGATTGTTGACTTGCTTGAAGCTCTAGTATATGTAACCATGCTAAACAAGTACTTTGCTTCATGCTAGGCTATTTCATTCTATACGGATCACGCTCTGTTGTGCTATTCCGAGGTAAGCATAACTATGTTATTAGGCTTGGTATCTCATCCGTTCACCGTAGTTGACAATGACTGAGTTTTGCTTGCAGATAGCACACGTAGGTTCAGACTGCTTTCTTTCTAACCTAGTTTCAAGTCTTTTTGTATTTTATAACATTGTTTAAATTTGTGTTATTTTATGTTTAGTGCGTAGTGTATAATGTTAGTCAATAGCATTCCACCAAGTGTGATCGATGTTCAAAAATTTGTTTATACCTGTAGTTTAGTCATTTTTATCCATCTCACTGTTTAGAAACAACATTGAACAAACTATTAAACCTTGTATAGAAGTCGCCAAACTGACAAACATTTGTATCAAATCACTTCATGTATTTCATCAGCAATCCCATGTTAGGTCAGGACATGTTGTTTAACATCTACATTGAGAGCCAGGCTGTTATAGGAGACACCTCTCCCGAGTCGTTTATGGTTCAAGCCATCTACTGTGGACAGAAAATCCTGTGTTATAATCACTTTCATTTTGTGATAGGATGACCTATTCCATGTTAAACTATTGCATTTTAATTTAGAAGGGTAAGCAGACCTTTAGATTCACTGTCACGCACCCAATATTTCCCAATCTCAGACCTTGAAATTTGAATCTTGCTAGGGCAATTTTGTAGGAATATTAACAAAGTAAATACCCAACAATGATCAAAATGTCATTGCTAATCAGTTTTGTAACAGCTTTTTATGGCAGCACTGCCGATTGCCACCACAAATATTTTAAGGGCTGTAATATGTGGACCTACTTAGTCTTTAGCCCCTAGAAATTTATTTTTATTTCCTCTGTTATATGTAATAGACACACACCTATTAGTATTTCATGTTAGAATCATGTGATTTAATTTATTCCTTCATGTTGTTAAATTTGTCTTGTGTTATCATCAAATAACCCCCATGTATGTAAAAAAAAGGATCATTGGTTATTTAAAATTAATCACTTCATTATGTGTTGTATCATCATCTACATGTTATCATCATTGGTCTAAGCTAAGATAAGTGAAAATTATCTTTTCAAATATTTATCGTCAAATACAAAATTAAGAAAATAAAGAGGAAAACTGGAATTACTTTTGGAACATAATTTAAAGATGTAAAAACACTTGTTTTAACGTATTGACCATGACATTTATTTGACCAAGTGGCAGTGTAAATTCTTAAGATTACACATATTTTGCTTTAATATTTGAACAGTAGACATGTGCATATATTAACACTGTACACTGTCATTAATTTGCATTCCTGTCATGGAAAACTTCTGTTTTGTTATTTTAAACTGATGGTAATTAGTGATCTGACTAATGCTAAACTGCAAGGTAATTGTATTTTAATGAAACCATTGAGTGCTAGCTTAACTTGCGGTGTTTTGGTGGTGCTATGCTATCTACATGGGTATATGAATGTAAAAATGCTATATAAATCATAAACATTGCTTATTTATAAACAATAGGCTTGTGGTCTATAGGAGGTGTTGGTAACTAAAGAATATCTGATGAAAATTCTTTTTAAGAAATATCTCAAACTTAGACATTGTTCATGATTTGGTGTGTTAATGAAACAAAACACAGGTAACTGTATATGGTTAAATATATTTATGTTAACAGCCAACTGCCTTGTTTTAATCATGTTTTGAAGTTAAATTACATTGAAAATCTCAAATTGATACCCAATTAAAAATGTGTTATTAAGAATGTAATCTTTTTTTAAATAAAAGAAATCATTAGATAGAAAGTAAGGTGACTAGATTTCTCTATTTTATGAAAGCTGATTAACCATACTGTTGTAATTATTTCTGTAATGCAGTTTATTGTACATTTAATTTTTTTTACATTGCACTACAAGATGTATATAATCCATATCTGATGTTTGAATACTGACCATCATAAATTATGTAATACATGTAGTTGATTGCAGGGTTCCATCTTAAGAATTTGTAACCCAAAGCAATTTTGAAATATTTTTTCTGTTGGTGAAAGAATCACTGATGACAATTTTGATTTAACCTATGGCAATTTGTTAAAACATAATTTTTGCAACAAATAAAAATAACAGAAGAGTTATTTTGTCAGTGGCCAAAAAAATGCCAATGGTGAAACACCTCACCTATATAGATGGCAATTTATACAAAACCAGTGACAATTGTCACTGTTAAGTTCAAGCCCTGGGTTTGTATTAACTGGTTTGGATGATATCTTACTTGTAATACTTGATTGTTTGTTTGTTCAATCCTTTTACACTGAAGGTTCAAGCATGCCCCCCATGGGTGCAGGCTCGGCGTTTAAGGATCTTGTCCCAGAATCCGAGACTGCATCCATGGTGGGAGGTCAGATTGGATGAATAGTACAAGGTTTAATATTGTATGGTTGAATAGTACAAGGTTTAATACTGTATGCAGTGTGTGTAAAGCAGGTAGTTAATGATGAGGGTTTAATACTGTATGCAGTGTCTGTAAAGCAGGTAGTTAATGATGAGGTGTGTTTCAGCACGGCAAGACGAGATGGAGCAGCAACGTAAAAAGACGGACTACCAGGAAATCACTCCATGTCTCAAAGAAGTGACCAAGATCTGGGATGAGCTGCTCACCGTGCCCCACCGTGGACAGATCAAGATTTCCTACACAACCATTGTAGAGTGTGTTAAGAAGGGTAAGTCACCAGTTTTGGTCGTCATGAATTTTTACACCATAGATAATGATAAAAATTCACTGTCACACTAATGTAATTATGTATATTAGGTAAGACTTGAGTGTTGGTTAGATCATGAAAGTTATAAGAATGATACAAATTCTCTCACGTTGAACATCAATAACATTGAACACAACTCAAATGTCACATTATGTGTTCATGTGATGACATTGTATGGTATGAATACAAAGTATATACTAATTAAATGAGATTTACATCAACTGTGTGATGATGTGTTATGATTGTACCTGTCAGGTGTTCCACGCTGCTATCGAGGTGAGATCTGGCAGCTGCTGGTTGAGCAGCATCAACTGGGTCACCCTATAGTGGATCCAAGCAATGAAATACCAGACACACCATACCAACACTTACTCCGCCAGTTGACCACCCACCAGCATGCGATCCTCATAGACCTTGGTAGGTCATTTTGTCTTCTTCAAAAGTTTGTTTTTGTTTAACGACGCTACTGGAGCACATTGATTTTTTTTATCTTATCAGCGGCTATTGGACGTCATACATATGGTAATTTCAACACATTTCTTTTTACAGAAAACCTACTGCCGCTGCATAGGGTACTCTTTTTGATAAGCAGCAAGGGATCTTTTATATGCACTTTCTCATAGACTGGACAGCACATACCACGGCCTTTGATAAATCAGTTGTGGATCACTGTTTGGAACGGAAAATAGCCCAAATGTCTTCAAGTCTTGTTTGTTATTTAGTTTCTATATAGCAATTTCACATCACTCCACTTCTAAGTTATTGTTTGGTCAAAAAGTAGATTCAACATGTGGATTTAAAGTAGATTTTAGTTTTTAGAACTGTTATAATCTTTCTAAAAATAGTCAACATATCAAAGAAAATTGAAGAAATAAATTTGTATGAACCATGAAAACATTCAGTATTTTGCTAGTATAATATTTATTATGAAGGTCAGTATTTTTTATTATTCGGTTTTGCTCAAATGAAAAAAAAATACTGGCCTAACAGAAGCAGACTGAACATGAAACCAAGTGGTATTTAAAAACAAGACAAAAACAGAAAATTGAACGTAATGAGCTGAAGTTATTATTGTCTATTACTATTTATTGATCCACAGAATTAATGGAAGATCTGGATAATTTATTGTAATGTAAAATAATATATGGCATACATGTATATATTTTACTGTTTATATAAATTTCATTTTATTAGTTAAAATAACTTCATCACTTATATTGTATGTTGTGCAGGTCGAACGTTTCCCGGTCATCCCTACTTCTCTGCTCAGCTGGGGAACGGTCAGCTTGAGTTGTTTAACCTGCTGAAAGCATACAGCCTGCTAGACGAGGAGGTCGGCTACTGTCAAGGTCTCAGTTTTGTTGTGGGCATTCTACTCATGCATGTAAGTATGTACCAATAACCTACTCCTAATGTGTCAGAATACATGTTGCTTTTTTGATAGTATTGATCACAGCCAACTTGTTAGTATTAAAACATGTTATAAGGATTGTTTACGGTGTAAGCTGACTTGATATTAAAACACTTGTTTGAAGTTTTTATGGTGTAACGTACTAACCACTGCGTACTTGTGTTTGTAGATGGATGAGAAAGATGCCTTTGATACAATGAAATACTTGATGTTTAGATACGGTCTACAGAAGCAGTACCGACCTAACATGATGGCATTACAGGTGAGATTTATACCAGGATAATAACATAGGCTAGGTTTGTTTATACATAAAAACCTGAGTTCTGTTTTATACCTCACAGTGAATAACTTATTCAAGATCACTGATATTTTATTTGTCCACCACTATCTGGATGCTTCTGACTGATGTCCAGAATGATTTCCTAATTTTAATCAGTGTTTACAGCTAGTACAAAACTGACAGACCTTATCAGCACTCGAATTCGAAATTTAGATCATCTTGTGATGGCAATTTTGTAGGAATATTAACAAAGTAAATACCTAACAGTGATAAAAATGTGATCGCAAAACATTTTTCTGATGATGACTCACAAGGGCTGTGTTTTGCTAGTTTCATGTTCTCTATGATGATGAATTTACCCTGTGTTGTGTTGTAGATAAAGTTATACCAGCTGACACGTTTGATTCACGACCACTACAAGGATCTCTACGACCACTTCGAGAATCACGAGATTGCGCCGACGTTGTATGCGGCACCGTGGTTTCTGACACTGTTTGCATCGCAGTTCCCACTCGGCTTCGTGGCCCGGTGTTTTGGTAATTCAACTTGTTTGGTTTGTTAAAATTATAGCATTGGTTGTAAATATCCCTGTATATCACAGTCAAGCATATTTTGCTTGATTGTGTTGACATTTCAAACCAGCGCTTGAGGTTTATTCCTCACCAAACCTTAAACATTTGTTTACTCAGGTTCCTGGTGAAAAAATCTGATCTTTTTAAAAGAGATCCAACGCTATGAACATTTTTAAATTGCTGTTAAAGTGTTAAAAATTTATATTCTTGGTTTTAAATGTATTTTTGGCATGCTTTTCATGTTACATTTTTTATATTTTTAATGTCATTAAATTGATAAATGTTTAATCGTCGCAAATGGGTGAAACTTAATATTCACTCACACACTTTATATTAGGGGTTTGTGGAGAAATGAAATCGGACATGGGTTTAATTGATTGTCAACATTTGCAAGTTTGAAATGTTTCTCTGATATCATTGATTGATGCAGTAGCCTAGATGAAGTGTTTTGTCAGGTTGTATCATTCCTTGGATTTATCTCATTAAGTTATTATTATGAAAGACAAATTATTTAATATTTATATTTTGTAGAGCTTTTGACACTATTTGTCATTGTCAGTTGAATAACCTTTAATTTTTATAATTGGTACAAATATAATTAAAATTAAAAAAACCAAACAGCAACATTCCATAACATTCTATGAGTTTTACCAGATTCAAATCACATCACTATACATTGAGAGTCTTATTTTAGACATCACATATTTCTGTTTTCAGATATGATCTTCATTCAAGGCATTGATGCTATATTCAAGATTTCTCTCGTGTTGCTTGGTAACCACCGAGAGCTGATCATCCACTGTGACACGTTTGAGTCGATTGTTGAGTTTCTGAAGACGACGTTGCCGGACATGGTTCACGTTCAGATGGAGAGAATTATTAACCAGGTCAGTGTGTGTGAAATAGCGTTTTGTATTTCATACTTCATGCAGACAGTGCATGTATGCAGCAGTTTCTTGTTTTAGCTGAAATAACACTGAAAACTTTCTTTTATTTTAGATCTAAGGTTTAGATACATATACAGTCAAACCTGTCTTAAGCAGCCACCCAAAGGAGTAACAAAAAGTCTCCTCTTAAGACAGGTGGCTTAATAAAGAGAAAATAAAGGTGACATTTGAAGACTGGTTGGTACTTAACAAAGGTGGCCACTTGAACAGGTTTGACTGTAATGTGAATATACACAGTTGACTGAGTCTAAATTTTCAATTATCATCATGAAACATCTAAATTGCATAACTACAGACACACACGTGAACAGCACCTGCAGTAAGTTTTTCATTATGTATTTAATTATAGCCAGTTACACACTGAAGCGTGTTAATTGTGCATGTTTTGTTGCTTACAGAAAGTTGACATCTACAGTCTGGGGGTGATTTTCTTTGAGATGTGCTACAAACCTCTGCCTACTGGAATGGAGCGAGTGAAAGTTCTAAGCAATATCCGAGGAAGCAGCATTGTATTTCCTGAAGATTTTGATGAAATAGAAATGTCTAATCAAGTATGTATTACTTTTTAACTTATCTGTCTGGTGTAGTTGTCAATGTGATTGTCTCTAGTATGATGTACATAGTATTTGCTGTAACTTTGTATTATGACGTTTAGATGTGATTGTCTCTAGTACATATTATTATTTGCTGTATCTCTGTATTATGATAATTGCAGACTCACTTGCTACAATGGTTGTTAAATCATGACCCAAGTTTACGTCCCACATCCCGCGAGCTGCTTCAGTCTGATTATCTGCCCCCGCCTCAGATGGAGGAAGCTGAATTGAACGAGATCCTGAGATCTACAATAGCCAACCCACAGTCAAAAGCTCACCGCAGAATGATGGACGCCATCTTCTCACAACAGATCACCTCGGGGTATGACTTGGCGTATGATGTCGATATATTCAAGGTATTTTAGTTTAAATTTTAATGTCACTTATTTTAGTTAATATCCTGAGGAGCAGGACATAGTTCAATCGGTAGCAGTTTGAACTTGATAGAGATCAAAATACTGTTGTCCTAGTTAGCTTTTCTTGGTAAATGTTATATTGCATTGTGTGATATTTGTATCTGTCCTAATGGACCAGTAGTTATTTTTAGTTGATACTCGCATCATGTTTTAAATAAAATTTACCTACAATCTTGATTTTGAAATTTCCAAAGTAGCTGTCTTTTTTTGCCATATAACCATATTTTAAAGATATTTTGGGAATAAGTCTGTTTGCAGTTTAATCTGAATTACATTTGTATATTGATGTCTGTTATAGTGTTCAATTTAATAACTCATTATCAATGAAATAGGATATTTCTAATTAGTCTCATATAATTACAGGATCCATCAGATATTGCAGCTTAAATCTGCATTACACAGTGTAGTAATAGTGTTTTATATTATAAATATATTTAGTACATTTATGAAATTTTAATTACAGGGTGCATTCTCCCCCAAAACTATGTTACTACAGGGACTTGTGCACAACTCTCTTGAGAAGATATTTCAGATCCATGGTGCTATCAAAGTGACCACACCCTTGCTGATGCCAATGTCGGAGGTGTACGCACACAGTGAACAATACGTCTGCTTCATGGACCACAGCGGAGGAGTCGTATGCCTCCCATTTGATCTCAGAGTACGTTTGTTATTATAGTATCAAATACTTTTATACAATGTTAAACAGGTCATACTAAGTATCCACTTCATCAAGAGCAATTTGATCTCAGAGTACGTTTGTTATTATAGTATGAAATAATTTTATACAATGTTAAACAGGTCATACTAAGTATCCACTTCATCAAGAACAATTTGATCTCAGAGTACGTTTGTTATTATAGTATGAAATAATTTATACAAAGTTAAACAGGTCTGATTAACTGTCTACTTCATGAAGAATAACTTGATCTCAGAGTGTGTGTGTTATTTTATAGTATCTAGTTATATACACATAGTACAGGTCTCATCCACCTCATCAAGAACATTTAGTGTACATCTAACCCCTGAAAACCAGACACCTCTAAAACCGGACAATTTACTTGGTCCCAAAGGTGTCTGGTTTAGAGCGCTCACTGTATAAGGAAAAACAATTATAACAATAACTATTTTACTCACAACTTTAATTGTGGAATTTTAAATTGACATCTACAAATTAGTTTGAATCAAATTTAGTGTTTAATTAATTTCCTAGTTAAAGTGAATGTTGTAATAAATGATTTGACATTTGTTCAATATAGGTTCCATTTGCTCGTTACATTGCCAGAAATAACATTCACTACCTGAAACGTTACAGCATGGATCATGTGTTCCGAGAGAAGAAGTTGTTTGGTCTGCACCCGCGCGAGCTCACAGAGTGTTCCTTTGATATTGTCACCTCAACACCTGGCAGGTTGGTCAGCCTTTACTTTACATATGTGTGTGGGGGATCTGTGTGGTAGTGTGGGGGTGGGTCACATTTTATTTGCAAAATGTTTTTTTTACATCAATGACAATAATTTGTTCTACAAATGAAAAATTGATGTTGCAAAATTTTACTACATGTGCAATTGTTGTCTGAAACAAAGTAAATAATTTTCAATGCAGATAATATTCACCAATGATTTATTGTAAAGAACAAAGCGAAAATAAAACTATTGTCATATTCTGTTATATATACATGTATATATAACTTTAAAAATACTGAAAACTTACTAGTGTGTTCCTTAGGGTGTTTCTTTTGGGGTGGGTTTTGTTTTTGTTTGTTTTTTGCACTTCTTGAAATATTTATTTTGTTGTTGTCAGCTTGATTCCTGATGCTGAGGTGTTGATTGTTGTTCAAGATATCATCACAGAATTTTCATCATTACAGGTTTGTTATTTACTGTGGATTATTGCTTTCACTAAATAAATTTAGCCAGACTAGTTTTCAGTTTATTACAATAGCAAGTTAAGTAACATGTTCCAGTCATTATCATTTTAAAACAAATTAATTTAATAACGTATATGAACTAACTGAGACAGAATGGTATTTTATTTCATGTATTATACCAGTTCAGTTTACTTACACATACCTGTATACAGACACTTGACAATGAAATATTTTGTCAGTACAGCATTATTTTAACTCCTTAAGGTGACCAAAAGGTTTTACTTTTAACTGCCTAGACATAAAGTTGATGTTATTATAACATCTGAAAGTCTGACACAATTAAATCTGATTAATATATTTTCTACTTTTTAAATTTAGAAATATATTTTATTTATTAAATGTGCTTATGTTATTCTATTGATATATGGTTTAATTTAATTTTTATTTTAGACAAGGAACTATTTTGTGCGTGTCAACCATTGTGTGTTGTTGAAAGCCATCCTATTATTCTGTGGAATTCCTGAAGCAAAGCATCAACAAGTTCTCTTAGTTCTAGATAATGCAAAGGTATGACACCACAGTAACATAACAGTTTTTAAGCCATAATAGAAGACCTGCCATAACAATCTTCTTTATTTCTTCATTTCAACTTGTTTTATTGTATAAAAGTAATGATGTCTGGAACAGGATTGCAGGAATGTTTCCAGAAGGTAAAATTGTGTACCCTAAAACAAAGTGTTTAAATTTTCATGTGTGATTGAGTCACAATCATCAAATTATCATTAAGCATGCAGTATCTCTCATCAGTGTCACACATGTTATCAATTCTCCTGTTTCTAGTGACTTAAATTGATGACAGATAGTGGTCAATTTGATTTTTTTTAAATAGTTCCTACCGGGGTACCCTAAAATATATCTTCAGGAAACCCTAGTTTGATAACTCACTAGGTAGTCTACAAACCTTGAAATAATGGGTTTGTTTTGTTATTGTTATTGTTGTTGTTTTTTGTGAGGTGTTTTCTTCAAAATTGTCACTGCTTTTATTGTATTCCAGTCAGACAAGTTTAAACATATCAAGTCACTGGAATCTCAGTGTGGAATTTCAATTACAGAAGAGAAATTGGCTTGGCTGTCTAATTTACTCAACATGGAGGGTCAGTATGGCAAAGTGGCTAGCACGCTGAGAATTATAACCAAGACAAAGGGAGAGGTATGTTTAAATGTTTAATCTAAGGCTAATACCTTCGGTCAAAAATGACATTTGTGAGATTAAATGGAAAATAAGACTTGCAAATAAAAACATTGCTGGATTTTTATCTCCTAAATGATTAAAAAGCAAAAATGTGCTCTAGTGGTGTTAAATAAAACTAACTTTACTGATGTATCTCAATGTCTCTTTGTTTTGTGGGTTTGTTTATTATATTGTGTTTCATTTTTTAACATTATTTTAATGGGGTTTTTCTTTGGGTTTTTAATGAAGTAACAAGATTACAATTATTATTTTTATAATTTGGATGTATTATGCACTAGATGTGGTAGGGGAAAATTTTAATACTATGCAAATAATGCAGTGCAACTTCGAATGGTTTGTTAATTAGTTTTTATTAGGTAAATATTAAAAATTAAATATCTAATGTTGTTATTTTTTTAAATTACTTTCAGGCAAGTACACTTGCAAAGCAAGCATTGCACGAACTGGAAGCTATTATCACAAATGCATCAGCAATGGGTTTGAAATTACAGGTAAATTAGTGGTGTATGTCAAAATTCTCAAAAGAAAATATTTATAAATAGAGAATTGAAAGTTATGTAACAAAAGAAATTAATTGGTTAGAGTTTTAGTAGTGAGTAAGCTGTAACTATACACTACTGTAACATTATTCATATCTTAAAATTATATACTGTACTATTTTTAATTCAACTTATTATGCAAAGAAATTAAAAAAATATATATATTTGTTACGGTTTCTGAATTCCACTAGAACCCAATTGCAATAGAATTTTATTAAGTATTTGTAAACTGTAGAATTCCTGACATAATGAAACAGTAATTGTAAAGTATTATTTATGTTTAGGTACTGTTGACACTGGGTCTGATCTACAATCCACTGCAGTACACTAACGGACTTGTGTTTCAAGTGCTGCGGGAGTACAAGAAGAAGAAACTCACTGCAGTAGAAGTTCTGGCTGCAGGTGGCAGATATGATACACTGGTATGCTGGATACTATACAGAGGAGATTTATCTCTTTATTTTTGGTGGTTTATGAAGGGTTGTTACTTTTGATTCAGAGTTTGTTTTATAACAAAACCTTAAATACTATTGCATAATCATGCAAACCATGTAATATAGAAGATATGTATCTGTTTAGTTTTGGTGATTTATGAATGGTTGTTGTTTTTGAAGCAGAGTTTTTTTTTTAATATCAAATGCTATTGCATAATCATTCAAACCATGTAACTCAATTTGTGATGCAAAATAAATTTTAGAGTATTTTTAGAATTTTAAAATTCAATATGTATTATTCACTAGTAGGAATAAAATGTGAAACAAAACTTATTATGTGGCAACAATTCTATAACATTGGTCATTTAATAAATATTGCCTACGATATTTTGTTAATATTTTCCCATGGTCACCTAAGAACAGTTATGTCTGCTTGTAACGAAAACTTGTTTTTATTTTCAGATTTCTCGGTTCCACTCGCCTGTGCACCCACCTACTTCCTGTCAGAGGGCTGTTGGTGTGAGTCTGGCATTTGAGAAAATAGTGGCAGCAGTAGTGGAAGAGAAAGAGGTTTATTTTTCTTCTTTTTATGTAAAACAAGACCGATCCTGGTCTGTTTTTCTCCAAAATAACAACTCAAATATTTGTACAGTGAACTGTCTAAACCGGAATCCCGTCAAAATTGGACAAACAATTCAGTCCCAATGTGTCCATTTAGTGTAAATCTAACCTCAGAAAACTGGAAAACTGGACATTTTACTTGGTTCCGTGGCTGTCTTACTGTATTAATTTTTATACCAATGAAAAATCAACAAAGAATTTATGAAAGTAGTTCCCTATGTCCTCTGTAGTTCATTATCAGTAATACAGGAAACACTCTACCATTTTAGATAAATGTTTCAATACTACAGAACAGCAGACTACTTATTCTTTGTTTTTATTAATTTGCTATATCAAGTGTTCATTTTAGATTGCATTGATTGTGTAATAAGTTTGTTTGACAAAAGTTGCTTGTTATTTTCATATTTGGAACTAATATTTCCTCTCTTTTTTCTGTTGCTTGTCATTTCCATATTTTGTTCTGCTTTTATAGGCTCCCAGTCCTTTTGACATTCTGGTTTGCACAATTGGCCACAAAACAATGATCAAAGAAAGACTTTCTGTGACTAAAGATCTCTGGACTGCAGGGTTAAAAGTTGATGTTTTGTTTGACACGATGCAGGCAAGTGAAATTTAGTGTTGTTATTGATACAGTAGAAATCTTACTGCTCAAGTTAAACACTTGGAGCCAGTTCTTATATCTATTTTAGTATTCAAGATTTATTGACAATATCAAAATTGGGTAAAGTAAGCATTTATTTTTAAATATGTTAAATCTATTCATTGTCTATTAACATATGATCAGGGTTTCGTGAACAAGAATTTAATGTTAATCAGAACAAGTTGTATGGGTAATTTTTTGTATACCTCCATGAGAAAATTGTTTAAACACATCTGTCAAGGACACAACCCCTGACTATGCCAGAGAGTTCTGTTCAAAACAGGTGAGCAAGTTTCAGGTTAGGCCATGTTGTTTAACATCTACATTCAGAGCAAAGCTGTTATAGCAGACGCCGAGCAAATTGCTGTGAAGCACGCCTTTTATAGATGACTAGGAAAGGGTTCAGAGTACACTGTTATAATTAAACATAGTGTTAAGAGTTGTTAAATCATTATTCTTTTCTTTGTGGATTATTGTTTTCAGTTATGATTATTTTAACAGAGCTTGGAAGAGATTCAGGACTACTGTAAACATGCTGGAATTTCTCACATTGTCATTCTCAAAGACGGAGATACAGGATATGTGAAGGTTTGTACAAGTAATTGTCCAGTGGCGGATCCAGAAATTCCATTTAGGGTGGTGGGAGGGCGGCCCAATGACAAGCATAAGTGACACAAACGTTCCCGAAAATATTTACAACATAAAAAATAGAAAAATCGCAAAATTTAGGGGGGGCCGGGCCAAGGAAAAAAGTCCTACATCAGCCACTGTTGTCCATTTCTACCTTAGATACATGCATACATAGCACATTCTGTCAGTAGTATACCTGCCTTTGAAGCGGTCGGGTCATCGGATTGATCCTTCTCAGTGGACCCAGCTGCAGTTTGGGCTATTTTTCATTCCAACCACTGCTCCACAATTGGTTCATCAAAGGCCGTTCTGTATGAGAAAGTGCATATAAAAGATCCCTTGCTGCTTATTGAAAAG